>JBBPBR010000987.1:8667-22060 GCA_037974775.1 Cicer pinnatifidum
CAATGACACAAACAAACTTATTGGATGCACAAGATTGGTTAAAAACCCTAATTGGACAAGAATATGCCTAGGGAGGACGAAAATGACCTAAATATTAATTCAATGACACAAACAAAGTTATTGGATGCACAAGATTGGTTAAAAACCCTAATTGGACAAGAATAAGCCTAGGGAGGTCGAAAATTACCTAATTGATCATCCAATGACACAAACACACCTATTGGAAGCATAAGATTGGTTAAAAACCCTAATTGGACAAGAATATGCCTAGGGAAGACGAAAATGACCTAAATGTTATTCCAATGACACAAATGAACTTATTGGATGCACAAGATTGGTTAAAAACCCTAATTGGACAAGAATAAGCCTAGGGAGGGCGAAAATGACCTAATTGATCATCCAATGACACAAACACACCTATTGGATGCACAATGATTGGTTAAAAAATCCTAATTGGACAAGAATATGCCTAGGGAGGACGAAAATGACCTAAATATTAATTCAATGACACAAACAAAGTTATTGGATGCACAAGATTGGTTAAAAACCCTAATTGGACAAGAATATGCCTAGGGAGGACGAAAATGACCTAAATATTAATTCAATGACACAAACAAAGTTATTGGATGCACAAGATTGGTTAAAAACCCTAATTGGACAAGAATAAGCCTAGGGAGGACGAAAATGACCTAATTGATCATCCAATGACACAAACACACCTATTGGATGCACAAGATTGGTTAAAAACCCTAATTGGACAAGAATATGCCTAATGAGGACGAAAATGACCTAAATATTAATTCAACGACACAAACAAAGTTATTGGATGCACAAGATTGGTTAAAAACCCTAATTGGACAAGAATAAGCCTAGGGAGGACGAAAATGACCTAATTGATCATCCAATGACACAAACACACCTATTGGATGCACAAGATTGGTTAAAAACCCTAATTGGACAAGAATATGCCTAGGGAGGACGAAAATGACCTAAATATTAATTCAATGACACAATCAAAGTTATTGGATGCACAAGATTGGTTCAAAACCCTAATTGGACAAGAATAAGCTTAGGGAGGACGAAAATGACCTACTTGATCATCCAATGACACAAACACACCTATTGGATGCACAAGATTGGTTAAAAACCCTAATTGGACAAGAATAAGCCTAGGGAGGACGAAAATGACCTAATTGATCATCCAATGACACAAACACACCTATTGGATGCACAAGATTGGTTAAAAACCCTAATTGGACAAGAATAAGCCTACGGAGGACGAAAATGACCTAAATGTTAATCGAATGACACAACTCAACTTATTGGATGCACAAGATTGGTTAAAAACCCTAATTGGACAAGAATAAGCCTAGGGAGGACGAAAATGACCTAATTGATCATCCAATGACACAAACACACCTATTGGATGCACAAGATTGGTTAAAAACCCTAATTGGACAAGAATAAGCCTAGGGAGGACGAAAATGACCTAATTGATCTTCCAATAACACTAACACACCTATTGGATGCACAAGATTGGTTAAAAACCCTAATTGGACAAGAATAAGCCTAGGGAGGACGAAAATGACCTAATTGATCATCCAATGACACAAACACACCTATTGGATGCACAAGATTGGTTAAAAACCCTAGTTGGACTAGAATATGCCTAGGGAGGACGAAAATGACCTAATTGATCATCCAATGACACAAATGAACTTATTGGATGCACAAGATTGGTTAAAAACCCTAGTTGGACAAGAATATGCCTAGGGAGGACGAAAATGACCTAATTGATCATCCAATGACACAAACACACCTATTGGATGCACAAAATTGGTTAAAAACCCTAATTGGACAAGAATATGCCTAGGGAGGACGAAAATGACCTAAATATTAGTTCAATGAAACAAACAAACTTATTGGATGCACAAGATTGGTTAAAAACCCTAATTGGACAAGAATAAGCATAGGGAGGACGGAAATGACCTAATTGATCTTCCAATGACACAAACACACCTATTGGATGCACAAGATTGGTTAAAAACCCTAATTGGACAAGAATATGCCTAGGGAGGACGAAAATGACCTAAATGTTAATCCAATGACACAAATTAACTTATTGGATGCACAAGATTGGTTAAAAACCCTAATTGGACAAGAATAAGCCTAGGGAGGACGAAAATGACCTAATTGATCATCCAATGACACAAACACACCTATTGGATGCACAAGATTGGTTAAAAACCCTAATAGGACAAGAATATGCCTAGGGAGGACGAAAATGACCTAAATATTAGTTCAATGAAACAAACAAACTTATTGGATGCACAAGATTGGTTAAAAACCCTAATTGGACAAGAATAAGCATAGGGAGGACGAAAATGACCTAATTGATCATCCAATGACACAAACACACCTATTGGATGCACAAGATTGGTTAAAAACCCTAATTGGACAAGAATATGCCTAGGGAGGACGAAAATGACCTAAATGTTAATCCAATGACACAAATTAACTTATTGGATGCACAAGATTGGTTAAACACCCTAATTGGACAAGAATAAGCCTAGGGAGGACGAAAATGACCTAATTGATCATCCAATGACACAAACACACATATTGGATGCACAAGATTGGTTAAAAACCCTAATTGGACAAGAATATGCCTAGGGAGGACGAAAATGACCTAAATGTTAATCCAATGACACAAATGAACTTATTGGATGCACAAGATTGGTTAAAAACCCTAATTGGACAAGAATAAGCCTAGGGAGGACGAAAATGACCTAATTGATCATCCAATGACACAAACACACCTATTGGATGCACAAGATTGGTTAAAAACCCTAACTGGACAAGAATATGCCTAGGGAGGACGAAAATGACCTAATTGATCATCCAATGACACAAACACACCTATTGGATGACCAAGATTGGTTAAAAACCCTAATTGGACAAGAATATGCCTAGGGAGGACGAAAATGACCTAATTGATCATCCAATGACACAAACACACCTATTGGATGCACAAGATTGGTTAAAAACCCTAATTGGACAAGAATATGCCTAGGGAGGACGAATATGACCTAAATGTTAATCCAATAACACAAATGAACTTATTGGACGCACAAGATTGGTTAAAAACCCTAATTGGACAAGAATATGCCTAGGGAGGACGAAAATGCCCTAATTGATCATCCAATGACACAAACACACCTATTGGATGCACAAGATTGGTTAAAAACCCTAATTGGACAAGAATATGCCTAGGGAGGACGAATATGACCTAAATGTTAATCCAATAACACAAATGAACTTATTGGATGCACAAGATTGGTTAAAAACCCTAATTGGACAAGAATAAGCCTAGGGAGAACGAAAATGACCTAAATGTTAATCCAATGACACAACTCAACTTATTGGATGCACAAGATTGGTTAAAATCCATAATTGGACAAGAATAAGCCTAGGGAGGACGAAAATGACCTAATTGATTATCCAATGACACAGACACACCTATTGGATGCACAAGATTGGTTAAAAACCCTAATTGGACAAGAATAAGCCTAGGGAGGACGAAAATGACCTAATTGATCATCCAATGACACAAACACACCTATTGGATGCACAAGATTGGTTAAAAACCCTAATTGGACAAGAATAAGCCTAGGGAGGACAACAATGACCTAATTGATCATCCAATGACACAAACACACCTATTGGATGCACAAGAATGGTTAAAAACCCTAATTGGACAAGAATAAGCCTAGGGAGGACGAAAATGACCTAATTGATCATCCAATGACACAAACACACCTATTGGATGCACAAGATTGGTTAAAAACCCTAATTGGACAAGAATAAGCCTAGGGAGGACGAAAATGACCTAATTGATCATCCAATGACACAAACACACCTATTGGATGCACAAGATTGGTTAAAAACCCTAATTGGACAAGAATATGCCTAGGGAGGACGAAAATGACCTAAATGTTAATCCAATGACACAACTCAACTTATTGGATGCACAAGATTGGTTAAAAACTCTAATTGGACAAGAATATGCCTAGGGAGGACGAAAATGACATTAATATTAATTCAATGACACAAACAAAGTTATTGGATGCACAAGATTGGTTAAAAACCCTAATTGGACAAGAATAAGCCTAGGGAGGACGAAAATGACCTAATTGATCATCCAATGACACAAACACACCTATTGGATGCACAAGATTGGTTAAAAACCCTAATTGGACAAGAAAAAGCCTAGGGAGGACGAAAATGACCTAATTGATCATCCATTGCCACAACCACACCTATTGGATGCACAAGATTGGTTAAAAACCCTAATTAGACTAGAATATGCCTAGGGAGGACGAAAATGACCTAAATGTTAATTCAATGACACAAACGAACTTATTGGATGCACAACATTGGTTAAAAACCCTAATTGGACAAGAATAAGCCTAGGGATGACGAAAATGACCTAATTGATCATCCAATGACACAAACACACCTATTGGATGCACAAGATTGGTTAAAAACCCTAATTGGACAAGAATATGCCTAGGGAGGACGAAAATGACCTAAATGTTAATCCAATGACACAACCGAACTTATTGGATGCACAAGATTGGTTAAAAACCCTAATTGGACAAGAATAAGCCTAGGGAGGACGAAAATGACCTAATTGATCATCCAATGACACAAACACACCTATTGGATGCACAAGATTGGTTAAAAACCCTAACTGGACAAGAATATGCCTAGGGAGGACGAAAATGACCTAATTGATCATCCAATGACACAAACACACCTATTGGATGCACAAGATTGGTTAAAAACACTAATTGGACAAGAATAAGCCTAGAGAGGACGAAAATGACCTAATTGATCATCCAATGACACAAACACTTCTATTGGATGCACAAGATTGGTTGAAAACCCTAATTGGACAAGAATAAGCCTGGGGAGGAAGAAAATGACCTAATTTATTATCCAATGACAAAAACACACATATTGGATGCACAAGATTGGTTAAAAACCCTAATTGGACAAGAATAAGCCTATGGAGGACGAAAATGACCAAATTGATCATCCAATGACACAAACACACCTATTGGGTGCACAAGATTGATTAAAAACCCTAATTGGACAAGAATATGCCTAGGGAGGACGAAAATGACCTAAATATTAATTCAATGACACAAACAAAGTTATTGGATGCACAAGATTGGTTAAAAACCCTAATTGGACAAGAATAAGCCTAGGGAGGACGAAAATGACCTAATTGATCATCCAATGACACAAACACACCTATTGGATGCACAAGATTGGTTAAAAACCCTAATTGGACAACAATATGCCTAGGGAGGACGAATATGACCTAAATGTTAATCCAATAACACAAATGAACTTATTCGATGCACAAGATGGGTTAAAAACCCTAATTGGACAAGAATATGCCTAGGGAGAACGAAAATGACCTAAATGTTAATCCAATGACACAACTCAACTTATTGGATGCACAAGATTGGTTAAAAACCCTAATTGGACAAGAATAAGCCTAGGGAGGACGAAAATGACCTAATTGATCATCCAATGACACAAACACACCTATTGGATGCACAAGATTGGTTAAAAACCCTAACTGGACAAGAATATGCCTAGGGAGGACGAAAATGACCTAATTGATCATCCAATGACACAAACACACCTATTGGATGCACAAGATTGGTTAAAAACCCTAATTGGACAAGAATATGCCTAGGGAGGACGAATATGACCTAAATGTTAATCCAATAACACAAATGAACTTATTGGATGCACAAGATTGGTTAAAAACCCTAATTGGACAAGAATAAACCTAGGGAGAACGAAAATGAGCTAAATGTTAATCCAATGACACAACTCAACTTATTGGATGCACAAAATTGGTTAAAAACCCTAATTGGACAAGAATAAGCCTAGGGAGGACGAAAATGACCTAATTGATCATCCAATAACACAAACACACCTATTGGATGCACAAGATTGGTTAAAAACCCTAATTGGACAAGAATATGCCTAGGGAGGACGAAAATGACCTAAATGTTTATCCAATGACACAAATGAACTTATTGGATGCACAAGATTGGTTAAAAACCCTAATTGGGCAAGAGTAAGCCTAGGGAGGACGGAAATGACCTAATTGATCATCCAATGACACAAACACACCTATTGGATGCACAAGGTTGGTTAAAAACCCTAGTTGGACAAGAATATGCCTAGGAAGGACGAAAATGACCTAATTGATCATCCAATGACACAAATGAACTTATTGGATGCACAAGATTGGTTAAAAACCCTAATAGGACAAGAATAAGCATAGGGAGGACGAAAATGACCTAATTGATCATCCAATGACACAAACACACCTATTGGATGCACAAGATTGGTTAAAAACCCTAATTGGACAAGAATATGCCTAGGGAGGACGAAAATGACCTAAATGTTAATCCAATGACACAAATAAACTTATTGGATGCACAAGATTGCTTAAAAACCCTAATTGGACAAGAATAAGCCTAGGGAGGACGAAAATGACCTAATTGATCATCCAATGACACAAACACACCTATTGGATGCACAAGATTGGTTAAAAACCCTAACTGGACAAGAATATGCCTAGGGAGGACGAAATAGACCTAATTGATCATCCAATGACACAAATTAACTTATTGGATGCACAAGATTGGTTAAAAACCCTAATTGGACAAGAATAAGCCTAGGGAGGACGAAAATGACCTAATTGATCATCCAATGACACAAACACACCTATTGGATGCACAAGATTGGTTAAAAACTGTAATTGGACAAGAATATGCCTAGGGAGGACAAAAATGACCTAATTGATCATCCAATGACATAAACACACCTATTGGATGCACAAGATTGGTTAAAAACCCTAATTGGACAAGAATAAGCCTAGGGAGGACGAAAATGACCTAATTGATCATCCAATGACACAAACACACCTATTGGATGCACAAGATTGGTTAAAAACCTTAATTGGACAAGAATAAGCCTAGGGAGGATGAAAATGACCTAAATGTTAATCCAATGACACAACTCAACTTATTGGATGCACAAGATTGGTTAAAAACCCTAATTGGACAAGAATAAGCCTAGGTAGGACGAAAATGACCTAATTGATCATCCATTCACAAACACACCTATTGGATGCACAAGATTGGTTAAAAACCTTATTTGGACAAGAATAAGCCTAGGGAGGACGAAAATGACCTAATTGATCATCCAATGCACAAACACACCTATTGGATGCACAAGATTGGTTAAAAACTCTAATTCGACAAGAATAAGCCTAGGGAGGACGAAAATGACCTAATTGATCATCTATTGCCACAAACACACCTATTGGATGCACAAGATTGGTTAAACACCTATTGGATGCACAAGATTGGTTAAAAACCCTAATTGGACAAGAATAAGCCTAGGGAGGACGAAAATGACCTAAATGTTAATCCAATGACACAACTCAACTTATTGGATGCACAAGATTGGTTAAAACCCCTAATTGGGCAAGAATAAGCCTAGGGAGGACGAAAATGACCTAATTGATCATCCAATGACACAAACACACCTAATGGATGCACAAGATTGGTTAAAAACCCTAATTGGACAAGAATATGCCTAGGGAGGACGAAAATGACCTAATTGATCATCCAATGACACAAACACACCTATTGGATACACAAGATTGGTTAAAAACCCTAATCAGACAAGAATATGCCTAGGGAGGACGAAAATGACCTAATTGATCATCCAATGACACAAACACACCTATAGGAAGCACAAGATTCGTTAAAAACCCTAATTGGACAAGAATATGCCAGGGAGGACGAAAATGACCTAAATATTAATTCAATGACACAAACAAACTTATCGGATGCACAAGATTAGTTAAAAACCCTAATTGGACAAGAATAAGCCTAGGGAGGACGAAAATGACCTAATTGATCATCCAATGACACAAACACACCTATTGGATGCACAAGATTGGTTAAAAACCCTAATTGGACAAGAATATGCCTAGGGAGGACGAAAATGACCTAAATATTAATTCAATGACACAAACAAACTTATCGGATGCACAAGATTAGTTAAAAACCCTAATTGGACAAGAATAAGCCTAGGGAGGACGAAAATGAACTAATTGATTATCCAATGACACAAACACACCTATTGGAAGCACAAGATTGGTTAAAAACCCTAATTGGACAAGAATAAGCCTAGGGAGGACGAAAATGACCTAATTGATCATCCAATGACACAAACACACCTATTGGATGCACAAGATTGGTTAAAAACCCTAATTGGACAAGAATATGCCTAGGGAGGACGAAAATGACCTAAATATTAATTCAATGACACAAACAAACTTATCGGATGCACAAGATTGCTTAAAAACCCTAATTGGACAAGAATAGGCCTACGGAGGGCGAAAATGACCTAATTGATCATCCAAAGAAACAAACACACCTATTGGATGCACAAGATTGGTTAAAAACCCTAATTGGACAAGAATAAGCCTAGGGAGGACGAAAATGACCTAATTGATCATCCAATGACACAAACACACCTATTGGATGCACAAGATTGGTTAAAAACCCTAATTGGACAAGAATAAGCCTAGGGAGGACGAAAATGACCTAATTGATCATCCAGTGACACAAACACACCTATTGGATGCACAAGATTGGTTAAAAACCCTAATTGAACAAGAATATGCCTAGGGAGGACGAAAATGACCTAAATGTTAATCCAATGACACAAATGAACTTATTGGATGCACAAGATTGGTTAAAAACCCTAATTGGACAAGAATAAGCCAATGGAGGACGAAACTGACCTAATTGATCATCCAATGACACAAACACTCCTATTGGATGCACAAGATTGGTTAAAAACCCTAATTGGACAAGAATATGCCTAGGGAGGACGAAAATGACCTAAATGTTAATCCAATGACACAAATGAACTTATTGGATGCACAAGATTGGTTAAAAACCCTAATTGGGCAAGAATAAGCCTAGGGAGGACGAAAATGACCTAATTGATCATCCAATGACACAAACACACCTATTGGATGCACAAGATTGGTTAAAAACCCTAATTGGACAAGAATATGCCTAGGGAGGACGAAAATAACCTAAATGTTAATCCAATGACACAAATGAACTTATTGGATGCACAAGATTGGTTAAAAACCCTAATTGGGCAAGAATAAGCCTTGGGAGGACGAAAATGACCTAATTGATCATCCAATGACACAAACACACCTATTGGATGCACAAGACTGGTTAAAAACCCAAGTTGGAAAAAGAATATGCCTAGGAAGGAGGAAAATGACCTAATTGATCATCCAATGACACAAATGAACTTATTGGATGCACAAGATTTGTTAAAAACCCTAATTGGACAAGAATAAGCCTAGGGAGGACGAAAATGACCTAATTGATCATCCAATGACACAAACACACCTATTGGATGCCCAAGATTGGTTAAAAACCCTAATTGGACAAGAATATGCCAAGGGAGGACGAAAATGACCTAAATGTTAATCCAATGACACAACTCAACTTATTGGATGCACAAGATTGGTTAAAAACCCTAATTGGACAAGAATAAGCCTAGGGAGGACGAAAATGACCTAATTGATCATCCAATGACACAAACACACCTATTAGATGCACAAGATTGGTTAAAAACCCTAATTGGACAAGAATAAGCCTAGGGAGGACGAAAATGACTTAATTGATCATCCAATGACACAAACACACCTATTGGATGCACAAGATTGGTTAAAAATTCTAATTGGACAAGAATATGCCTAGGGAGGACGAAAATAACCTAATTGATCATCCAATGACACAAAAACACCTATTGGATGAACAAGATTCGTTAAAAACCCTAATTGGACAAGAATATGCCTTGGGAGGACGAAAATGGCCTAATTGATCATCCAATGACACAAACACACCTATTGGATGCACAAGATTGGTTAAAAACCCTAATTGGACAAGAATAAGCCTAGGGAGGACGAAAATGACCTAATTGATCATCCAATGACACAAACACACCTATTGGATGCACAAGATTGGTTAAAAACCCTAATTGGACAAGAATATGCCTAGGGAGGACGAAAATGACCTAAATATTAATTCAATGACACAAACAAAGTTATTGGATGCACAAGATTGGTTAAAAACCCTAATTGGACAAGAATAAGCCTATGGAGGACGAAAATGATTTAATTGATCATCCAATGACACAAACACACCTATTGGATGCACAAGATTGGTTAAAAACCCTAATTGGACAAGAATAAGCCTAGGGAGGACGAAAATGACCTAATTGATCATCCAATGACACAAACACACCTATTGGAAGCACAAGATTGGTTAAAAACCCTAATTGGACAAGAATATGTCTAGGGAGGACGAAAATGACCTAAATGTTAATCCAATGACACAAATGAACTTATTGGATGCAAAAGATTGGTTAAAAACCCTAATTGGGCAAGAATAAGCCTAGGGAGGACGAAAATGACCTAATTGATCATCCAATGACACAAACTCACCTATTGGATGCACAAGATTGGTTAAAAACCCTAATTTGACAAGAATAAGCCTAGGGAGGACGAAAATGACCTAATTGATCATCCAATGACACAAACACACCTATTGGATGCACAAGATTGGTTAAAAACCCTAATTGGACAAGAATATGCCTAGGGAGGACGAAAATGACCTAAATATTAATTCAATGACACAATCAAAGTTATTGGATGCACAAGATTGGTTAAAAACCTTAATTGGACAAGAATAAGCCTAGGGAGGAAGAAAATGACCTAATTGATCATCCAATGACACAAACACACCTATTGGATGCACAAGATTGGTTAAAAACCCTAATTGGACAAGAATAAGCCTAGGGAGGACGAAAATGACCTAATTGATCATCCAATGACACAAACACACCTATTGGATGCACAAGATTGGTTAAAAACCCTAATTGGACAAGAATAAGCCTAGGGAGGACGAAAATGACCTAATTGATCATCCAATGACACAAACACACCTATTGGATGCACAAGATTGGTTTAAAACCCTAGTTGGACAAGAATATGCCTAGTAAGGACGAAAATGACCTAATTGATCATCCAATGACACAAATGAACTTATTGGATGCACAAGATTGGTTAAAAACCCTAATTGGACAAGAATAAGCCTAGGGAGGACGAAAATGACCTAATTGATCATCCAATGACACAAACACACCTATTGGATGCACAAGATTGGTTAAAAACCCTAATTGGACAAGAATAAGCCTAGGGAGGACGAAAATGACCTAATTGATCATCCAATGACACAAACACACCTATTGGATGCACAAGATTTGTTTAAAACCCTAGTTGGACAAGATTATGCCTAGGAAGGACGAAAATGACCTAATTGATCATCCAATGACACAAATGAACTTATTGGATGCACAAGATTGGTTAAAAACCCTAATTGGACAAGAATAAGCCTAGGGAGGACGAAAATGACCTAATTGATCATCCAATGACACAAACACACCTATTGGATGCACAAGATTGGTTAAAAACCCTAATTGGACAAGAATAAGCCTAGGGAGGACGAAAATGACCTAATTGATCATCCAATGACACAAACACACCTATTGGATGCACAAGATTGGTTAAAAACCCTAATTGGACAAGAATATGCCTAGGGAGGACGAAAATGACCTAATTGATCATCCAATGACACAAATGAACTTATTGGATGCACAAGATTAGTTAAAAACCCTTATTGGAAAAGAATTAGCCTAGGGAGGACGGAAATAACCTAATTGATCATCCAATGACACAAACACACCTATTAGATGCACAAGATTGGTCTAAAACTCTAATTGGACAAGAATATGCCTAGGGAAGACGAAAATGACCTAAATGTTAATCCAATGACACAAATGAACTTATTGGATGCACAAGATTGGTTAAAACCCTAATTGGACAAGAATAAGCCTAGGGAGGACGAAAATGACCTAAATGTTAATCCAATGACACAACTCAACTTATTGGATGCACAAGATTGGTTAAAAACCCTAATTGGGCAAGAATAAGCCTAGGGAGGACGAAAATGACCTAATTGATCATCCAATGACACAAACACACCTATTGGATGCACAAGATTGGTTAAAAACCCTAATTGGATAAGAATATGCCTAGGGAGGACGAAAATGACATAATTGATCATCCAATGACACAAACACACCTATGGGATGCACAAGATTGGTTAAAAACCCTAATTGGACAAGAATATGCCTAGGGAGGACGAAAATGACCTAAATGTTAATCCAATGACACAAATGAACTTATTGGATGCACAAGATTGGTTAAAAACCCTAATTGGACAAGAATATGCCAAGGGAGGACGAAAATGACCTAAATGTTAATCCAATGACACAAATGAACTTTATTGGATGCACAAGATTGGTTAAAAACCCTAATTGGACAACAATACGCCTAGGGAGGACGAAAATGACCTAATTGATCATCCAATGACACAAACACACCTATTGGATGCACAAGATTGGTTAAAAACCCTAATTGGACAAGAATATGCCTAGGGAGGACGAAAATGACCTAAATGTTAATCCAATGACACAAATGAACTTTATTGGATGCACAAGATTGCTTAAAAACCCTAATTGGACAAGAATAAGCCTAGGGAGGACGAAAATGACCTAATTGATCATCCAATGACACAAACACATCTATTGGATGCACAAGATTGGTTAAAAACCCTAATTGGACAAAAATATGCCTAGGGAGGAAGAAAATGACCTAAATATTAATTCAATGACACAAACAAAGTTATTGGATGCACAAGATTGGTTAAAAACCCTAATTGGACAAGAATAAGCCTAGGGAGATCGAAAATGACCTAAATGTTAATCCAATGACACAACTCAACTTATTGGATGCACAAGATTGGTTAAAAACCCTAATTGGACAAGAATATGCCTGGGGAGGACTAAAATGACCTAATTGATCATCCAATGATACAAACACACCTATTGGATGCACAAGATTGGTTAAAAACCCTAATTGGACAAGAATATGCCTAGGGAGGACGAAAATGACCTAATTGATCATCCAATGACACAAATGAACTTATTGGATGCACAAGATTGGTTAAAAACCCTAATTGGACAAAAATAAGCCTGGGGAGGACGAAAATGACCTAATTGATCATCCAATGACACAAACACACCTATTGGATGCACAAGATTGGTTAAAAACCCTAATTGGACAAGAATA
>JBBPBR010000988.1:0-33493 GCA_037974775.1 Cicer pinnatifidum
AGCCTAGGGAGGATGAAAATAACCTAATTGATCATCCAATGACACAAACACACCTATTGGATGCACAAGATTGGTTAAAAACCCTAATTGGACAAGAATATGCCTAGGGAGGACGAAAATGACCTAAATGTTAATCCAATGACACAAATGAACTTATTGGATGCAAAAGATTGGTTAAAAACCCTAATTGGACAAGAATAAGCTTATGGAGGACGAAAATGACCTAATTGGACAAGAATAAGCCTAGGGAGGACGAAAGTGACCTAATTGATCATCCAATGACACAAACACACCTATTGGATGCACAAGATTGGTTAAAAACCCTAATTGGACCAGAATATGCCTAGGGAGGACGTAAATGACCTAATTGATCATCCAATGACACAAACACACCTATTGGATGCACAAGATCGGTTAAAAACCCTAATTGGACAAGAATAAGCCTAGGAAGGACGAAAATGACCTAAGTGATCATCCAATGACACAAACACACCTATTGGATGCACAAGATTGGTTAAAAACCCTAAATGGACAAGAATAAGCCTAGGGAGGACGAAAATGACCTAATTGATCATCCAATGACACAAACACACCTATTGGATGCACAAGATTGGTTAAAAACCCTAATTGGACAAGAATATGCCTAGGGAGGACAAAAGTGACCTAAATATTAATTCAATGACACAAACAAAGTTATTGGATGCACAAGATTGGTTAAAAACCCTAATTGGACAAGAATAAGCCTAGGGAGGACGTAAATGACCTAATTGATCATCCAATGACACAAACACACCTATTGGATGCACAAGATTGGTTAAAACCCTAATTGGACAAGAATATGCCTAGGGAGGACGAAAATGACCTAAATGTTAATCCAATGACACAAATGAACTTATTGGATGCACAAGATTGGTTAAAAACCCTAATTGGACAAGAATAAGCCTAGGGAGGATGAAAATAACCTAATTGATCATCCAATGACACAAACACACCTATTGGATGCACAAGATTGGTTAAAAACCCTAATTGGACAAGAATATGCCTAGGGAGGACGAAAATGACCTAAATGTTAATCCAATGACACAAATGAATTTATTGGATGCACAAGATTGGTTAAAAACCCGAATTGGACAAGAATATGCCTAGGGAGGACGAAAATGACCTAATTGATCATCCATTGCCACAAACACACCTATTGGATGCACAAGATTGGTTAAAAACCCTAATTGGACAAGAATATGCCTAGGGAGGACGAAAATGACCTAAATGTTAATTCAATGACACAAACAAACTTATTGGATGCACAAGATTGGTTAAAAACCCTAATTGGACAAGAATAAGCCTAAGGAAGACGAAAAAGACCTAAATGTTAATCCAATGAAACAACTCAACTTATTGGATGCACAAGATTGTTTAAAAACCCTAATTGGACAAGAATAAGCCTAGGGAGGACCAAAATGACCTAATTGATCATCCAATGACACAAACACACCTATTGGAAGCACAAGATTGGTTAAAAACCCTAATTGGACAAGAATATGCCTAGGGAGGACGAAAATGACCTAAATGTTAATCCAATGACACAAATGAACTTATTGGATGCACAAGATTGGTTAAAAACCCTAATTGGACAAGAATAAGCCTAGGGAGGACGAAAATGACCTAAATGTTAAGACAATGACACAAACTCACCTATTGGATGCACAAGATTGGTTAAAAACCCTAATTGGACAAGGATAAGCCTAGGGAGGACGAAAATGACCTAAATATTAATTCAATGACATAAACAAACTTATTGGATGCACAAGATTGGTTAAAAACCCTAATTGGACAAGAATACGACTAGGGAGGACGAAAATGACCTAATTGATCATCCAATGACACAAACACACCTATTGGAAGCACAAGATTGGTTAAAAACCCTAATTGGACAAGAATATGCCTAGGGAGGACAAAACTGACCTAAATATTAATTCAATGACATAAACAAACTTATTGGATGCACAAGATTGGTTAAAAACTCTAATTGGACAAGAATAAGACTAGGGAGGACGAAAATGACCTAATTGATCATCCAATGACACAAACACACCTATTGGAAGCACAAGATTGGTTAAAAACCCTAATTTGGACAAGAATATGCCTAGGGAGGACGAAAATGATCTAAATGTTAATCCAATGACACAAATGAACTTATTGGATGCACAAGATTGGTTAAAAACCGTAACTGGACAAGCATAAGCCTAGGGAGGACGAAAATGACCTAATTGATCATCCAATGTCACAAACACACCTATTGGATGCACAAGATTGGTTAAAAACCCTAGTTGGACAAGAATATGCCTAGGTAGTACGAAAATGACCTAATTGATCATCCAATGACACAAATGAACTTATTGGATGCACAAGATTGGTTAAAAACCCTAATTGGACAAGAATAAGCCTAGGGAGGACGAAAATGACCTAATTGATCATCCAATGACACAAACACACCTATTGGATGCACAAGATTGGTTAAAAACCCTAATTGGACAAGAATATGCCTAGGGAGGACGAAAATGACCTAAATGTTAATCGAATGACACAAATAAACTTATTGGATGATCAAGATTGCTTAAAAACCCTAATTGGACAAGAATAAGCCTAGGGAGGACGAAAATGACCTAATTGATCATCCAATGACACAAACACACCTATTGGATGCACAAGATTGGTTAAAAACCCTAACTAGACAAGAATATGCCTAGGGAGGACGGAAATGACCTAATTGATCATCCAATGACACAAATGAACTTATTGGATGCACAAGATTGGTTAAAAACCCTAATTGGACAAGAATAAGCCTAGGGAGGACGAAAATGACCTAATTGATCATCCAATGACACAAACACACCTATTGGATGCACAAGATTGGTTAAAAACCCTAACTGGACAAGAATATGCCTAGGGAGGACGAAAATGACCTAATTGATCATCCAATGACACAAACACACCTATTGGATGCACAAGATTGGTTAAAAACACTAATTGGACAAGAATAAGCCTAGAGAGGACGAAAATGACCTAATTGATCATCCAATGACACAAACACTTCTATTGGATGCACAAGATTGGTTGAAAACCCTAATTGGACAAGAATAAGCCTGGGGAGGAAGAAAATGACCTAATTTATTATCCAATGACAAAAACACACATATTGGATGCACAAGATTGGTTAAAAACCCTAATTGGACAAGAATAAGCCTATGGAGGACGAAAATGACCAAATTGATCATCCAATGACACAAACACACCTATTGGGTGCACAAGATTGATTAAAAACCCTAATTGGACAAGAATATGCCTAGGGAGGACGAAAATGACCTAAATATTAATTCAATGACACAAACAAAGTTATTGGATGCACAAGATTGGTTAAAAACCCTAATTGGACAAGAATAAGCCTAGGGAGGACGAAAATGACCTAATTGATCATCCAATGACACAAACACACCTATTGGATGCACAAGATTGGTTAAAAACCCTAATTGGACAACAATATGCCTAGGGAGGACGAATATGACCTAAATGTTAATCCAATAACACAAATGAACTTATTCGATGCACAAGATGGGTTAAAAACCCTAATTGGACAAGAATATGCCTAGGGAGAACGAAAATGACCTAAATGTTAATCCAATGACACAACTCAACTTATTGGATGCACAAGATTGGTTAAAAACCCTAATTGGACAAGAATAAGCCTAGGGAGGACGAAAATGACCTAATTGATCATCCAATGACACAAACACACCTATTGGATGCACAAGATTGGTTAAAAACCCTAATTGGACAAGAATAAGCCTAGGCAGGATGAAAATGACCTAATTGATCATCCAATGACACAAACACACCTATTGGATGCACAAGATTGGTTAAAAACCCTAATTGGACCAGAATATGCCTAGGGAGGACGAAAATGACCTAAATATTAATTCAATGACATAAACAAACTTATTGGATGCACAAGATTGGTTAAAAACCCTAATTGGACAAGAATAAGCCTAGGGAGGACGAAAATGACCTAATTGATCATCCAATGACACAAACACACCTATTGGAAGCACAAGATTGGTTAAAAACCCTAATTGGACAAGAATAAGCCTAGGGAGGACAAAAATGACCTAATTGATCATCCAATGACACAAACACACCTATTGGAAGCACAAGATTGGTTAAAAACCCTAATTGGAAGGGAATATGCATAGGGAGGTCGAAAATGACCTAATTGATCATCCATTGACACAAATGAACTTATTGGATGCACAAGATTGGTTAAAAACCCTAATTGGACAAGAATAAGCCTAGGGAGGACGAAAATGACCTAATTGATCATCCAATGACACAAACACACCTATTGGATGCACAAGATTGGTTAAAAACCCTAATTGGACAAGAATATGCCTAGGAAGGACGAAAATGACCTAATTGATCATCCAATGACACAAATGAACTTATTGGATGCAAAGGATTAGTTAAAAACCCTAATTGGACACGAATAAGCCTAGGGAGGACGAAAATGACCTAATTGATCATCCAATGACACAAACACACCTATTGGATGCACAAGATTGGTTAAAAACCCTAATTGGACAAGAATAAGCCTAGGGAGGACGAAAATGACCTAATTGATCATCCATTGCCACAAACACACCTAATGGATGCACAACATTGGTTAAAAACCCTAATTGGACATGAATATGCCTAGGGAGGACGAAAATGACCTAATTGGTCATCCAATGACACAAACACACCTATTGGATGCACAAGATTGGTTAAAAACCCTAATTGGACAAGAATAAGCCTAGGAAGGACGAAAATAACCTAATTGATCATCCAATGACACAAACACACCTATTGGATGCACAAGATTGGTTAAAAACCCTAATTGGACAAGAATATGCCTAGGGAGGACGAAAATGACCTAAATGTTAATCCAATGACACAAATGAACTTATTGGATGCACAAGATTGGTTAAAAACCCTAATTGGATAAGAATAAGCCTAGGGAGGATGGAAATGACCTAAATATTAATCCAATGACACAACTCAACTTATTGGATGCACAAGATTGGTTAAAAACCCTAATTGGACAAGAATAAGCCTAGGGAGTACGAAAATGACCTAATTGATCATCCAATGACACAAACACACCTATTGGATGCACAAGATTGGTTTAAAACCCTAATTGGACAAGAATATGCCTAGGGAGGACGAAAATGACCTAAATATTAATTCAATGACACAAACAAACTTATCGGATGCACAAGATTGGTTAAAAACCCTAAATGGACAACAATAAGCCTAGGGAGGATGAAAATAACCTAATTGATCATCCAATGACACAAACACACCTATTGGATGCACAAGATTGGTTAAAAACCCTAATTGGACAAGAATATGCCTAGGGAGGACGAAAATGACCTAAATGTTAATCCAATGACACAAATGAACTTATTGGATGCAAAAGATTGGTTAAAAACCCTAATTGGACAAGAATAAGCCTATGGAGGACGAAAATGACCTAATTGGACAAGAATAAGCCTAGGGAGGACGAAAATGACCTAATTGATCATCCAATGACACAAACACACCTATTGGATGCACAAGATTGGTTAAAAACCCTAATTGGACCAGAATATGCCTAGGGAGGACGAAAATGACCTAATTGATCATCCAATGAGACAAACACACCAATTGGATGCACAAGATTGGTTAAAAACCCTAATTAGATAAGAATATGCCTAGGGAGGACGAAAATGACCTAAATATTAATTCAATGACACAAACAAAGTTATTGGATGCACAAGTTTGGTTAAAAACCCTAATTGGACAAGAATAAGCCTAGGGAGGACGTAAATGACCTAATTGATCATCCAATGACACAAACACACCTATTGGATGCACAAGATTGGTTAAAAACCCTAATTGGACAAGAATATGCCTAGGGAGGACGAAAATGACCTAAATGTTAATCCAATGACACAAATGAACTTATTGGATGCACAAGATTGGTTAAAAACCCTAATTGGACAAGAATAAGCCTAGGGAGGACGAAAATGACCTAATTGATCGTCCAATGACACAAACACACCTATTGGATGCACAAGATTGGTTAAAAACCCTAGTTGGACAAGAATAAGCCTAGGGAGGACTAAAATGACCTAATTGATCATCCATTGCCACAAACACACCTATTGGATGCACAAGATTGGTTAAAAACCCTAATTGGACAAGAATATACCTAGGGAGGACGAAAATGACCTAAATGTTAATCCAATGACACAAATGAACTTATTGGATGCACAAGATTGGTTAAAAACCCTAATTTGACAAGAATAAGCCTAGGGAGGACGAAAATGACCTAAATGTTAATCCAATGACACAACTCAACTTATTGGATGCACAAGATTTATCAAAAACCCTAATTGGACAAGAATAAGCCTAGGGAGGACGAAAATGACCTAATTGATCATCCAATGACACAAACACACCTATTGGATGCACAAGATTGGTTAAAAACCCTAATTGGACAAGAATATGCCTAGGGAGGACGAAAATGACCTAAATGTTAATCCAATGACACAAATGAACTTATTGGATGCACAAGATTGGTTAAAAACCCTAATTGGACAAGAATAAGCTTAAGGAGGACGAAAATGACCTAATTGATCATCCAATGATACAAACACACCTATTGGATGCACAAGGTTGGTTAAAAACCCTAGTTGGACAAGAATATGCCTAGGGAGGACGAAAATGACCTAATTGATCATCCAATGACACAAATGAACTTATTGGATGCACAAGATTGGCTAAAAACCCTAATTGGACAAGAATAAGCATAGGGAGGACGAAAATGACCTAATTGATCATCCAATGACACAAACACACCTATTGGATGCACAAGATTGGTTAAAAACCCTAATTGGACAAGAATATGCCTAGGGAGGACGAAAATGACCTAAATGTTAATCCAATGACACAAATGAACTTATTGGATGCACAAGATTGGTTAAAAACCCTAATTGGACAAGAATAAGCCTAGGGAGGACGAAAATGACATAATTGATCATCCAATGACGCAAACTCACCTATTGGATGCACAAGATTGGTTAAAAACCCTAATTGGACAAGAATATGCCTAGGGAGGACGAAAATGACCTAAATGTTAATCCAATGACACAAATGAACTTATTGGATGCACAAGATTGGTTAAAAACCCTAATTGGACAAGAATAAGCCTAGGGAGGACGAAAATGACCTTAATGTTCATCCAATGACACAAATGAACTTATTGGATGCACAAGATTGGTTAAAAACCCTAATTGGACAAGAATATGCCTAGGGAGGACGAAAATGACCTAAATGTTAATCCAATGACACAAATGAACTTATTGGATGCACAAGATTGGTTAAAAACCCTAATTGGACAAGAATAAGCCTAGGGAGGACGAAAATGACCTAAATGTTAATCCAATGACACAAGTAAACTTATTGGATGCACAAGATTGGTTAAAAACCCTAATTGGACAAGAATAAGCCTAGGGAGGACGAAAATGACCTAATTGATCATCCAATGACACAAACACACCTATTGGATGCACAAGATTGGTTAAAAACCCTAATTGGACAAGAATATGCCTAGGGAGGACGAAAATGACCTAAATGTTAATCCAATGACACAAATGAACTTATTGGATGCACAAGATTGGTTAAAAACCCTAATTGGACAAGAATAAGCCTAGGAAGGACGAAAATGACCTAATTGATCATCCAATGACACAAACATACCTGTTGGAAGCACAAGATTGGTTAAAAACCCTAGTTGGACAAGAATATGCCTAGGGAGGACGAAAATGACATAATTGATCATCCAATGACACAAATGAACTTATTGGATGCACAAGATTGGTTAAAAACCCTAATTGGACAAGAATAAGCCTAGGGAGGACGAAAATGACCTAATTGATCATCCAATGACACAAACACACCTATTGGATGCACAAGATTGGTCAAAAACCCTAATTGGACAAGAATATGCCTAGGGAGGACGAAAATGACCTAAATATTAATTCATTGACACAAACAAAGTTATTGGATGCACAAGATTGGCTAAAATCCCTAATTGGACAAGAATAAGCCTAGGGAGGACGAAAATGACCTAATTGATCATCCAATGACACAAACACACCTATTGGAAGCACAAGATTGGTTAAAAAAACCTAATTGGACAAGAATATGCCTAGGGAGGACGAAAATGACCTAAATGTTAATTCAAGGACACAAATGAACTTATTGGATGCACAAGATTGGTTAAAAACCCTAATTGGACAAGAATATGCCTAGGGAGGACGAAAATGACCTAAATGTTAATCCAATGACACAAATGAACTTATTGGATGCACAAGATTGGTTAAAAACCCTAATTGGACAAGAATAAGCCTAGAGAGGACGAAAATGACCTAAATGCTAATCCAATGACACAACTCAACTTATTGGATGCACAAGATTGGTTAAAAACCCTAATTGGGCAAGAATAAGCCTAGGGAGGACGAAAATGACCTAATTGATCATCCAATGACACAAACACACCTATTGGATGCACAAGATTCGTTAAAAACCCTAATTGGACAAGAATATGCCAAGGGAGGACGAAAATGACCTAATTGATCATCCAATGACACAAACACACCTATTGGATGCACAAGATTGGTTAAAAACCCTAATTGGACAAGAATAAGCCTAGGGAGGACGAAAATGACCTAAATGTTAATCCAATGACACAACTCAAGTTATTGGATGCACAAGATTGGTTAAAAACCCTAATTGGACAAGAATAAGCCTATGGAGGACGAAAATGACCTAATTGATCATCCAATGACACAAACACACCTATTGGATGCACAAGATTGGTTAAAAACCCTATTTGGACAAGAATAAGCCTAGGGAGGACGAAAATAACCTAATTGATCATCCAATGACACAAACACACCTATTGGATGCACAAGATTGGTTAAAAACCCTAATTGGACAAGAATATGCCTAGGGAGGACGAAAATGACCTAAATGTTAATCCAATGACACAAATGAACTTATTGGATGCACAAGATTGGTTAAAAACCCTAATTGGACAAGAACAAGCCTAGGGAGGACGAAAATGACCTAATTGATCATCCAATGACACAAAGACACCTATTGGATGCACAAGATTGGTTAAAAACCCTAATTGGACAAGAATAAGCCTAGGGAGGACGAAAATGACCTAATTGATCATCCAAAGACACAAACACACCTATTGGATGCACAAGATTGGTTAAAAACCCTTGTTGGACAAGAATATGCCTAGGGAGGACGAAAATGACCTAATTGATCATCCAATGACACAAATGAACTTATTGGATGCACAAGATTGGTTAAAAACCCTAATTGGACAAGAATAAGCATAGAAAGGACGAAAATGACCTAATTGACCATCCAATGACACAAACACACCTATTGGATGCACAAGATTGGTTAAAAACCCTAATTGGACAAGAATATGCCTAGGGAGGACGAAAATGACCTAAATGTTAATCCAATGACACAAATGAACTTATTGGATGCACAAGATTGGTTAAAAACCCTAATTGGACAAGAATAAGCCTAGGAAGGACGAAAATGACCTAATTGATCATCCAATGAAACAAACACACCTATTGGATGCAAAAGATTGGTTAAAAACCCTAATTGGACAAGAATATGCCTAGGGAGGACGAAAATGACCTAAATGTTAATCCAATGACACAAATGAACTTATTGGATGCACAAGATTGGTTAAAAACCCTAATTGGAGAAGAATAAGCCTAGGGAGGACGAAAATAACCTAATTGATCATCAAATGACACAAACACACCTATTGGTTGCACATGATTGGTTAAAAACCCTAATTGGACAAGAATAAGCCTAGGGAGGACGAAAATGACCTAATTGATCATCCAATGACACAAACACACCTATTGGATGCACAAGATTGGTTAAAAACCCTAATTGGACAAGAATATGCCTAGGAAGGACGAAAATGACCTAATTGATCATCCAATGACACAAATGAACTTATTGGATGCAAAGGATTAGTTAAAAACCCTAATTGGACACGAATAAGCCTAGGGAGGACGAAAATGACCTAATTGATCATCCAATGACACAAACACACCTATTGGATGCACAAGATTGGTTAAAAACCCTAATTGGACAAGAATAAGCCTAGGGAGGACGAAAATGACCTAATTGATCATCCATTGCCACAAACACACCTAATGGATGCACAACATTGGTTAAAAACCCTAATTGGACATGAATATGCCTAGGGAGGACGAAAATGACCTAATTGGTCATCCAATGACACAAACACACCTATTGGATGCACAAGATTGGTTAAAAACCCTAATTGGACAAGAATAAGCCTAGGAAGGACGAAAATAACCTAATTGATCATCCAATGACACAAACACACCTATTGGATGCACAAGATTGGTTAAAAACCCTAATTGGACAAGAATATGCCTAGGGAGGACGAAAATGACCTAAATGTTAATCCAATGACACAAATGAACTTATTGGATGCACAAGATTGGTTAAAAACCCTAATTGGATAAGAATAAGCCTAGGGAGGATGGAAATGACCTAAATATTAATCCAATGACACAACTCAACTTATTGGATGCACAAGATTGGTTAAAAACCCTAATTGGACAAGAATAAGCCTAGGGAGTACGAAAATGACCTAATTGATCATCCAATGACACAAACACACCTATTGGATGCACAAGATTGGTTTAAAACCCTAATTGGACAAGAATATGCCTAGGGAGGACGAAAATGACCTAAATATTAATTCAATGACACAAACAAACTTATCGGATGCACAAGATTGGTTAAAAACCCTAAATGGACAACAATAAGCCTAGGGAGGATGAAAATAACCTAATTGATCATCCAATGACACAAACACACCTATTGGATGCACAAGATTGGTTAAAAACCCTAATTGGACAAGAATATGCCTAGGGAGGACGAAAATGACCTAAATGTTAATCCAATGACACAAATGAACTTATTGGATGCAAAAGATTGGTTAAAAACCCTAATTGGACAAGAATAAGCCTATGGAGGACGAAAATGACCTAATTGGACAAGAATAAGCCTAGGGAGGACGAAAGTGACCTAATTGATCATCCAATGACACAAACACACCTATTGGATGCACAAGATTGGTTAAAAACCCTAATTGGACCAGAATATGCCTAGGGAGGACGAAAATGACCTAATTGATCATCCAATGACACAAACACACCTATTGGATGCACAAGATCGGTTAAAAACCCTAATTGGACAAGAATAAGCCTAGGGAGGACGAAAATGACCTAATTGATCTTCCAACGACACAAACACACCTATTGGATGCACAAGATTGGTTAAAAACCCTAATTGGATAAGAATATGCCTAGGGAGGACGAAAATGACCTAAATATTAATTCAATGACACAAACAAAGTTATTGGATGCACAAGATTGGTTAAAAACCCTAATTGGACAAGAATATGCCTAGGGAGGACGAAAATGACCTAATTAATCATCCAATGACACAAACACACCTATTGGATGCACAAGATTGGTTAAAAACCCTAATTGGACAAGAATATGCCTAGGGAGGACGAAAATGACCCAAATATTAATTCAATGACACAAACAAACATATTGGATGCACAAGATTGGTTAAAAACCCTTATTGGACAAGAATAAGCCTAGGGAGGACGAAAATGACCTAATTGATCATCCAATGACACAAACACACCTATTGGATGCACAAGATTGGTTAAAAACCCTAATTGGACAAGAATATGCCTAGGGAGGACGGATATGACCTTAATGTTAATCCAATGACACAAATGAACTTATTGGATGCACAAGATTGGTTAAAAACCCTAATTGGACAAGAATATGCCTAGGGAGGACGAAAATGACCTAATTGATCATCCAATGACACAAACACACCTATTGGATGCACAAGATTGGTTAAAAACCCTAATTGGACAAGAATATGCCTAGGGAGGACGAAAATGACCTAAATGTTAATCCAATGACACAAATGAACTTATTGGATGCACAAGATTGGTTAAAAACCCTAATTGGACAAGAATAAGCCTAGGCAGGACGAAAATGACCTAATTGATCATCCAATGACACAAACACACCAATTGGATGCACAAGATTGGTTAAAAACCCTAATTGGACAAGAATAAGCCTAGGGAGGACGAAAATGACCTAATTGATCATCCAATGACACAAATGAACTTATTGGATGCACAAGATTTAATAAAAACCCTAATTGGACAAGAATAAGCCTAGGGAGGACGAAAATGACCTAATTGATCATCCAATGACACAAACACACCTATTGGATGCACAAGATTGGTTAAAAATCCTAGTTGGACAAGAATAAGCCTAGGGAGGACGAAAATGACCTAATTGATCATCCAATGACACAAACACACCTATTGGATGCACAAGATTGGTTAAAAACCCTAATTGGACAAGAATATGCCTAGGGAGGACGAAAATGACCTAAATGTTAATCCAATGACACAAATGAACTTATTGGATGCACAAGATTGGTTAAAAACCCTAATTGGACAAGAAAAAGCCTTCAGAGGACGAAAATGACCTAATTGGTCATCCAATGACACAAACACACCTATTGGATGCAAAAGACTGGATAAAAACCCTAATTGGACAAGAATATGTCTAGGAAGGACGAAAATGACCTAATTGATCATCCAATGACACAAACACACCTATTGGATGCACAAGATTGGTTAAAAACCCTAATTGGACAAGAATAAGCCTAGGGAGAACGAAAATGACCTAATTGATCATCCAATGACACAAACACACCTATTGGATGCACAAGATTGGTTAAAAACCCAAATTGGACAAGAATAAGCCTAGTGAGGACGAAAATGACCTAATTGATCATCCAATGACACAAACACACCTATTGGATGCACAAGATTGGTTAAAAACCCTAATTGGACAAGAATAAGCCTAGGGAGGACGAAAATGACCTAATTGATCATCCAATGACACAAACACACCTATTGGATGCACAAGATTGGTTAAAAACCCTAATTGGACAAGAATATGCCTAGGGAGGACGAAAATGACCTAAATATTAATTCAATGACACAATCAAAGTTATGGGATGCACAAGATTGGTTAAAAACCCTAATTGGACAAGAATAAGCCGAGGGAGGACGAAAATGACCTAATTGATCATCCAATGACACAAACACACCTATTGGATGCACAAGATTGGTTAAAAACCCTAATTGGACAAGAATAAGCCTAGGGAGGACGAAAATGACCAAATTGATCATCCATTGCGACAAACACACCTATTGGATGCACAAGATTGGTTAAAAACCCTAATTGGACAAGAATATGCCTAGGGAGGACGAAAATGACCTAAATGTTAATCCAATGACACAAATGAACTTATTGGATGCACAAGATTGGTTAAAAACCCTAATTGGACAAGAATATGTCTATGGAGGACGAAAATGACCTAATTGATCATCCAATGACACAAACACACCTATTGGATGCACAAGATTGGTTAAAAACCCTAATTGGACAAGAATATGCCTAGGGAGGACGAAAATGACCTAATTGATCATCCAATGACACAAACAGACCTATTGAATGCACAAGATTGGTTAAAAACCCTAATCGGACAAGAATATGCCTAGGTAGGACGAAAATGACCTAATTGATCATCCAATGAAACAAACACACCTTTTGGATCCACAAGATTGGTTAAAAACTCTAATTGGACAAGAATAAGCCTAGGGAGGACGAAAATGACCTAAATGTTAATCCAATGACACAACTCAACTTATTGGATGCACAAGATTGGTTAAAAACCCTAATTGGACAAGAATAAGCCTATGGAGGACGAAAATGACCTAATTGATCATCCAATGACACAAACACACCTATTGGATGCACAAGATTGGTTAAAAACCCTAATTGGACAAGAATATGCCTAGGGAGGACGAAAATGACCTAATTGATCATCCAGTGACACAAACACACCTATTGGATGCACAAGATTGCTTAAAAACCCTAATTGGACAAGAATACGCCTAGGGAGGACGAATATGACCTAATGTTAATCCAATAACACAAATGAACTTATTGGATGCACAAGATTGGTGAAAAACCCTAATTGGACAAGAATATGCCTAGGGAGGACGAAAATAACCAAATTGATCATCCAATGACACTAATGAACTTATTGGATGCACAAGATTGGTTAAAAACCCTAATTGGACAAGAATAAGCCTAGGGAGGACGAAAATGACCTAATTGATCATCCAATGACACAAACACACCTATTGGATGCACAAGATTGGTTAAAAACCCTAATTGGACAAGAATATGCCTAGGGAGGACGAAAATGACCTAATTGATCATCCAATAACACAAATGAACTTATTGGATGCACAAGATTGGTTAAAAACCGTAATTGGACAAGAAAAAGCCTAGGGAGGACGAAAATGACCTAATTGATCATCGAATGACACAAACACACCTATTGAATGCACAAGATTGGTTAAAAACCCTAATTGGACAAGAATATGCCTAGGGAGGACGAAAATGACCTAAATGTTAATCCAATGACACAAATGAACTTATTGGATGCACAAGATTGGTTAAAAACCCTAATTGGATAAGAATAAGCCTAGGGAGGACGAAAATGACCTAATTGATCATCCAATGACACAAACACACCTATTGGATGCACAAGATTGGTTAAAAACCCTAATTGGACCAGAATATGCCTAGGGAGGAGGAAAATGACCTAATTCATCATCCAATGACACAAACACATCTATTGGATGCACTAGATGGGATAAAAACCCAAATTGGACAAGAATATGCCTAGGGAGGACGAAAATGACCTAAATGTTAATCCAATGACACAAATGAACTTATTAGATGTACAAGATTGGTTAAAAACCCTAATTGGACAAGAATAAGCCTAGGGAGGACGAAAATGACCTAATTGATCATCCAATGACACAAACACACCTATTGGATGCACAAGATTGGTTAAAAACCCTAATTGGACAAGAATATGCCTAGGGAGGACGAAAATGACCTAATTGATCATCCAATGACACAAACACACCTATTGGATGCACAAGATTGGTTAAAAACCCTAATTGGACAAGAATAAGCCTAGGGAGGACGAAAATGACCTAAATGTTAATCCAATGACACAAATGAACTTATTGGATGCACAAGATTGGTTAAAAACCCTAATTGGACATGAATAAGCCTAGGGAGGACGAAAATGACCTAATTGATCATGCAATGACACAAATGAACTTATTGGATGCACAAGATTGGTTAAAAACCCTTATTGGACAAGATTAAGCCTAGGGAGGACGAAAATGACCTAAATATTAATTCAATGAAACAAACAAACTTATTGGATACACAAGATTGGTTAAAAACCCTAATTGGACAAGAATAAGCATAGGGAGGAAGAAAATGACCTAATTGATCATCCAATGACACAAACACACCTATTGGATGCACAAGATTGGTTAAAAACCCTAATTGGACAAGAATATGCCTAGGGAGGATGAAAATGACCTAAATGTTAATCCAATGACACAAAAGAACTTATTGGATGCACAAGATTGGTTAAAAACCCTAATTGGACAAGAATAAGCCTAGGGAGGACGAAAATGACCTAATTGATCATCCAATGACACAAACACACCTATTGGATGCACAAGATTGGTTAAAAACCCTAATTGGACAAGAATATGCCTAGGGAGGACGAAAATGACCTAAATATTAATTCAATGACATAAACAAACTTATTGGATGCACAAAATTGGTTAAAAACCCTAATCGGACAAGAATATGCCTAGGGAGGACGAAAATGACCTAATTGATCATCCAATGACACAAACACACCTATTGGATGCACAAGATTTGTATAAAAACCCTAATTGGACAAGAATATACCTAGGGAGGACGAAAATGACCTAAATATTAATTCAATGACATAAACAAACTTATTGGATGCACCAGATTGGTTAAAAACCCTAATTGGACAAGAATAAGCCTAGGGAGGACGGAAATGACCTAATTGATCATCCAATATAACAAACACACCTATTGGAAGCACAAGATTGGTTAAAAACCCTAATTGGACAAGAATATGCCTAGGGAGGACGAAAATGACCTAAATGTTAATCCAATGACACAAATGAACTTATTGGATGCACAAGATTGGTTAAAAACCCTAATTGGACAAGAATATGCCAAGGGAGGACGAAAATGACCTAATTGATCATCCAATGACACAAACACACCTATTGGATGCACAAGATTGGTTAAAAACCCTAATTGGACAAGAATATACCTAGGGAGGACGAAAATGACCTAAATGTTAATCCAATGACACAAATGAACTTATTGGATGCACAAGATTGGTTAAAAACCCTAATTTGACAAGAATAAGCCTAGGGAGGACGAAAATGACCTAAATGTTAATCCAATGACACAAATCAACTTATTGGATGCACAAGATTGGTTAAAAACCCTAATTGGACAAGAATAAGCCTAGGGAGGACGAAAATGACCTAAATGTTAATCCAATGACACAACTCAACTCATTGGATGCACAAGATTGGTTAAAAACCCTAATTGGACAAGAATAAGCCTAGGGAGTACGAAAATGACCTAATTGATCATCCAATGACACAAACACACCTATTGGATGCACAAGATTGGTTAAAAACCCTAATTGGACAAGAATAAGCCTAGGGAGGACGAAAATGATGATACAACTCAACTTATTGGATGCACAAGATTGGTTAAAAACCCTAATTGGACAAGAATAAGCCTAGGGAGGACGAAAATGACCTAATTGATCATCCAATGACACAAACACACCTATTGGATGCACAAGATTGGTTAAAAACCCTAGTTGGACAAGAACAAGCCTAGGGAGGACGAAAATGACCTAATTGATGATCCAATGACACAAATGAACTTATTGGATGCACAAGATTGGTTAATAACCCTAATTGGACAAGAATAAGCCTAGGGAGGACGAAAATGACCTAATTGATCATCCAATGACACAAACACACCTATTGGATGCACAAGATTGGTTAAAAACCCTAATTGGACAAGAATATGCCTAGGGAGGACGAATATGACCTAAATGTTAATCCAATAACACAAATGAACTTATTGGATGCACAAGATTGGTTACAAACCCTAATTGGACAAGAATAAGCCTAGGGAGAACGAAAATGACCTAAATGTTAATCCAATGACACAAATGAACTTATTGGCTGCACAAGATTGGTTAAAAACCCTAATTGGACAAGAATAAGCCTAGGGAGGACGAAAATGACCTAATTGATCATCCAATGACACAAACACACCTATTGGATGCACAAGATTGGTTAAAAACCCTAATTGGACAAGAATAAGCCTAGTGAGGACGAAAATGACCTAATTGATCATCCAATGACACAAACACACCTATTGGATGCACAAGATTGGTTAAAAACCCTAATTGGACAAGAATATGCCTAGGGAGGACGAAAATGACCTAAATGTTAATCCAATGACACAAATGAACTTATTGGATGCACAAAATTGGTTAAAAAACCCTAATTAGACAAGAATAAGCCTAGGAAGGACGAAAATGACCTAATTGATCATCCAATGACACAAACACACCTATTGGATGCACAAGATTGGTTAAAAACCCTAATTGGACAAGAATATGCCTAGGGAGGACGAAAATGACCTAAATGTTAATCCAATGACACAAATGAACTTATTGGATGCACAAGATTGGTTAAAAACCCTAATTGGACAAGAATAAGCTTAAGGAGGACGAAAATGACCTAATTGATCATCCAATGATACAAACACACCTATTGGATGCACAAGGTTGGTTAAAAACCCTAGTTGGACAAGAATATGCCTAGGGAGGACGAAAATGACCTAATTGATCATCCAATGACACAAATGAACTTATTGGATGCACAAGATTGGCTAAAAACCCTAATTGGACAAGAATAAGCATAGGGAGGACGAAAATGACCTAATTGATCATCCAATGACACAAACACACCTATTGGATGCACAAGATTGGTTAAAAACCCTAATTGGACAAGAATATGCCTAGGGAGGACGAAAATGACCTAAATGTTAATCCAATGACACAAATGAACTTATTGGATGCACAAGATTGGTTAAAAACCCTAATTGGACAAGAATAAGCCTAGGGAGATTCAAAATGACGTAATTGATCATCCAATGACACAAACACACGTATTGGATGCACAAGATTGGTTAAAAACCCTAATTGGACAAGAATAAGCCTAGGGAGGAAGAAAATGACCTAATTGATCATCCAATGACACAAACACACCTATTGGATGCACAAGATTGGTTAAAAACCCTAATTGGACAAGAATAAGCCTAGAGAGGATGAAAATGACCTAATTGATCATCCAATGACACAAACACACCTATTGGATGCACAAGATTGGTTAAAAACCCTAATTGGACAAGAATATGCCTAGGGAGGACGAAAATGACCTAAATATTAATTCAATGAAACAGACAAACTTATTGGATGCACAAGATTGGTCACAAACCCTAATTGGACAAGAATATGCCTAGGGAGGACGAAAATGACCTAATTGATCATCCAATGACACAGACACACCTATTGGATGCACAAGATTGGTTAAAAACCCTAATTGGACAAAAATAAGCCTAGGGAGGACGAAAATAACCTTATTGATCATCCAATGACACAAATAAACCTATTGGATGCACAAGATTGGTTAAAAACCCTAATTGGACAAGAATATGCCTAGGGAGGACGAAAATGACCTAAATGTTAATCCAATGACACAAATGAACTTATTGGATGCACAAGATTGGTTAAAAACCCTAATTGGACAAGAATAAGCCTAGGGAGGACGAAAATGACCTAAATGTTAATCCAATGACACAACTCAACTTATTGGATGGACAAGATTGGTTAAAAACCCTAATTGGGCAAGAATAAGCCTAGGGAGGACGAAAATGACCTAATTGATCATCCAATGACACAAACACACCTATTGGATGCACAAGATTGGTTAAAAACCCTAATTGGACAAGAATAAGCCTAAGGAGGACGAAAATGACCTAAATGTTAATCCAATGACACAACTCAACTTATTGGATGCACAAGATTGGTTAAAAACCCTAATTGGACAAGAATAAGCCTAGGGAGGACGAAAGTGACCTAATTGATCATCCAATGACACAAATGAACTTATTGGATGCACAAGATAGGTTAAAAACCCTAATTGGACAAGAATAAGCCTTGGGAGGACGAAAATGACCTAATTAATTATCCAATGACACAAACACACCTATTGGATGCACAAGATTGGTTAAAAACCCTAATTGGACAAGAATATGCCTAGGGAGGACGAAAATGACCTAAATGTTAATCCAATGACACAAATGAACTTATTGGATGCACAAGATTGGTTAAAAACCCTAATTGGACAAGAATAAGCCTTGGGAGGACGAAAATGACCTAATTGATCATCCCATGACACAAACACACCTATTGGATGCACAAGACTGGTTAAAAACCCTAATTGGACAAGAATATGGAAGGACGAAAAATGACCTAATTGATCATCCAATGACACAAACACACTTATTGGAAGCACAAGATTGGTTAAAAACCCAAATTGGACAAGAATAAGCCTAGGGAGGACGAAAATGACCTAATTGATCATCCAATGACACAAACACACCTATTGGATGCACAAGATTGGTTAAAAACCCTAATTGGACAAGAATATGCCTAGGGAGGACGAAAATGACCTAAATGTTAATCCAATGACACAAATGAACTTATTGGATATACAAGATTGGTTAAAAACCCTAACTGGACAAGAATAAGCCTAGGGAGGACGAAAATGACCTAATTGATCATCCAATGACACAAACACACCTATTGGATGCACAAGATTGGTTAAAAACCCTAATTGGACAAGAATATGCCTAGGGAGGACGAAAATGACCTAAATATTAATTCAATGAAACAAACAAACTTATTGGACGCACAAGATTGGTTAAAAACCTTAATTGGACAAGAATAAGCCTAGGGAGGACGAAAATGACCTAATTGATCATCCAATGACACAAACACACCTATTGGATGCACAAGATTGGTTAAAAACCCTAATTGGACAAGAATATGCCTAGGGAGGACGAAAATGACCTAAATATCAATTCAATGACATAAACAAACTTATTGGATGAACAAAATTGGTTAAAAACCCTAATTGGACAAGAATATGCCTAGGGAGGACGAAAATGACCTAATTGATCATCCAATGACACAAACACACCTATTGGATGCACAAGATTGGTTAAAAACCCTAATTGGACAAGAATATGCCTAGGGAGGACGAAAATGACCTAAATATTAATTCAATGACACAAGCAAACTTATCGGATGCACAAGATTGGTTAAAAACCCTAATTGGACAAGAATAAGCCTAGGGACAACGAAAATGACCTAATTGATCATCCAATGACACAAACACACCTATTAGATGCACAAGATTGGTTAAAAACCCTAATTGGACAAGAATAAGCCTAGGGAGGACGAAAATGTCCTAATTGATCATCCAATGACACAAACACACCTATTGGATGCACAAGATTGGTCTAAAACTCTAATTGGACAAGAATATGCCTAGGGAGGACAAAAATGACCTAAATGTTAATCCAATGACACAAATGAACTTATTGGATGCACAAGATTGGTTAAAAACCCTAATCGGACAAAATAAGCCTAGGGAGGACGAAATTGACCTAAATGTTAATCCAATGACACAACTCAACTTATTGGATGCACAAGATTGGTTAAAAACCCTAATTGGGCAAGAATAAGCCTAGGGAGGACGAAAATGACCTAATTGATCATCCAATGACACAAACACACCTATTGGATGCACAAGATTCGTTAAAAACCCTAATTGGACAAGAATATGCCTTGGGAGGACGAAAATGACCTAATTGATCATCGAATGACACAAACACACCTATTGGATGCACAAGATTGGTTAAAAACCCTAATTGGACAGGAATATGCCTAGGGAGGACGAAAATGACCTAATCGATCATCCAATGACACAAACACACCTATTGGATGCACAAGATTGGTTAAAAACCCTAATTGGACAAGAATAAGCCTAGGGAGGACGAAAATGACCTAATTATTCATCCAATGACACAAACACACCAATTGGATGCACAAGATTGGTTAAAAACCCTAATTGGACAAGAATATGCATAGGGAGGATGAAAATGACCTAAATATTAATTCAATGACACAACTCAACTTATTGGATGCACAAGATTGGTTAATAACCCTAATTGGATAAGAATATGCCTAGGGAGGACGAAAATGAGTTAAATGTTAATCCAATGACACAAATGAACTTATTGGATGCACAAGATTGGTTAAAAACCCTAATTGGACAAGAATAAGCCTAGGGAGGACGAAAATGACCTAATTGATCATCCAATGACACAAACACACCTATTGGATGCACAAGATTGGTTAAAAACCCTAATTGGACAAGAATATGCCTAGGGAGGACGAAAATGACCTAATTGATCATCCAATGACACAAATGAACTAATTGGATGACAAGATTAGTTAAAAACCCTAATTGGACAAGAATAAGCCTAGGGAGGACGAAAATAACCTAATTGATCATCCAATGACACAAACACACCTATTGGATGCACAAGATTGGTCTAAAACTCTAATTGGACAAGAATATGCCTAGGGAGGACGAAAATGACCTAAATGTTAATCCAATGACACAAATGAACTTATTGGATGCACAAGATTGGTTAAAAACCATAATTGGACAAGAATAAGCTTAGGGAGGACGAAAATGACCTAAATGTTAATCTAAAGACACAACTCAACTTATTGGATGCACAAGATTGGTTAAAAACCCTAATTGGGGAAGAATAAGCCTAGGGAGGACGAAGATGACCTAATTGATCATCCAATGACACAAACACACCTATTGGATGCACAAGATTGGTTAAAAACCCTAATTGGACAAGAATAAGCCTAGGGAGGACGAAAATGACCTAAATGTTAATCCAATGACACAACTCAACTTATTGGATGCACAAGTATGGTTAAAAACCCAAATTGGGCAAGAATAGGCCTAGGGAGGACGAAGATGACCTAATTGATCATCCAATGACACAAACACACCTATTGGATGCACAAGATTGGTTAAAAACCTTAATTAAACAAGAATAAGCCTAGGGAGGACGAAAATGACCTAATTGATCATCCAATGAGACAAACACACCTATTGGATGCACAAGATTGGTTAAAAACCCTAATTGGACAAGAATATGCCTAGGGAGGACGAAAATGACCTAATTGATCATCCAATGACACAAATGAACTTATTGGATGCACAAGCTTAGTTAAAAACCCTAATTGGACAAGAATAAGCCTAGGGAGGACGAAAATAACCTAATTGATCATCCAATGACACAAACACACCTATTGGATGCACAAGATTGGTTAAAAACCCTAATTGGACAAGAATAAGCCTAGGGAGGACGAAAATGACCTAATTGATCATCCAATGACACAAATGAACTTATTGGATGCACAAGATTAGTTAAAAACCCAAATTGGACAAGAATAAGCCTAGGGAGGACGAAAATAACCTAATTGATCATGCAATGAAACAAACACACCTATTGGATGCACAAGATTGGTCTAAAACTCTAATTGCACAAGAATATGCCTAGGGAGGACGAAAATGACCTAAATGTTATTCCAATGACACAAATGAACTTATTGGATGCACAAGATTGGTTAAAAACCCTAATCGGACAAAATAAGCCTAGGGAGGACGAAAATGACCTAAATGTTAATCCAATGACACAACTCAACTTATTGGATGCACAAGATTGGTTAAAAACCCTAATTGGGCAAGAATAAGCCTAGGGAGGACGAAAATGACCTAATTGATCATCCAATGACACAAACACACCTATTGGATGCACAAGATTGGTTAAAAACCCTAATTGGACAAGAATATGCCTAGGGAGGACGAAAATGACCTAAATGTTAATCCAATGACACAAATGAACTTATTGGATGCACAAGTTTGGTTAAAAACCCTAATTGGACAAGAATAAGCCTAAGGAGGACGAAAATGACTTAATTGATCATCCAATGACACAAACACACCTATTGGATGCACAAGGTTGGTTAAAAACCCTAGTTGGACAAGAATATGCCTAGGAAGGACGAAAATGACCTAATTGATCATCCAATGAATCAAATGAACTTATTGGATGCACAAGATTAGTTAAAAACCCTAATTGGACAAGAATAAGCATAGGGAGGACGAAAATGACCTAATTGATCATCCAATGACACAAACACACCTATTGGATGCACAAGATTGGTTAAAAACCCTAATTGGACAAGAATATGCCTAGGGAGGACGAAAATGACCTAAATGTTAATCCAATGACACAAATGAACTTGTTGGATGCACAAGATTGGTTAAAAACCCTAATTGGGCAAGAATAAGCCTAGGGAGGACGAAAATGACCTAATTGATCATCCAATGACACAAACACACCTATTGGATGCACAAGATTGGTTAAAAACCCTAATTGGACAAGAATAAGCCTCGGGAGGACGAAAATGACCTAAATGTTAATCCAATGACACAACTCAACTTATTGGATACACAAGATTGGTTAAAAACCCTAATTGGACAAGAATAAGCCTAGGGATGACGAAAATGACCTAAATGTTAATCCAATGACACAACTCAACTTATTGGATGCACAAGATTAGTTAAAAACCCTAATTGGACAAGAATATGCTAGGGAGGACGAAAATAACCTAATTGATCATCCAATGACACAAACACACCTATTGGATGCACAAGATTGGTTAAAAACCCTAATTGGACAAGAATAAGCCTAGGGAGGACGAAAATGACATAATTGATCATCCAATGACACAAACACACCTATTGGATGCACAAGATTGGTTAAAAACCCTAATTGGACAAGAATAAGCCTAGGGAGGACGAAAATGACCTAAATGTTAATCCAATGACACAACTCAACTTATTGGATACACAAGATTGGTTAAAAACCCTAATTGGACAAGAATAAGCCTAGGGAGGACAAAAATAACCTAATTGATCATCCAATGAAACAAACACACCTATTGGATGCACAAGATTGGTTAAAAACCCTAATTGGACAAGAATATGCCTAGGCAGGCAGAAAATGACCTAAATGTTAATCCAATGACACAAATGAACTTATTGGATGGACAAGATTGGTTAAAAACCCTAATTGGACAAGAATAAGCCTAGGGAGGACAAAAATGACCTAAATGTTAATCCAATGACACAACTCAACTTATTGGATGCACAAGATTGGTTAAAAACCCTAATTGGACAAGAATAAGCCTATGGAGGACGAAAATGACCTAATTGATCATCCAATGACACAAACACACCTATTGGATGCACAAGATTGGTTAAAAACCCTAATTGGACAAGAATAAGCCTAGGGAGGACGAAAATGACCTAATTGATCATACAATGACACAAACACACCTATTGGATGTACAAGATTGGTTAAAAACCCTAATTGGACAAGAATATGCCTAGGGAGGACGAAAATGACCTAATTGATCATCCAATGACACAAATGAACTTATTGGATGCACAAGATTAGTTAAAAACCCTAATTGGACAAGAATAAGCCTAGGGACGACGAAAATAACCTAATTGATCATCCAATGACACAAAAACACCTATTGGATGCACAAGATTGGTTAAAAACCCTAATTGGACAAGAATATGCCTAGGCAGGACGAAAATGACCTAAATGTTAATCCAATGACACAACTCAACTTATTGGATGCACAAGATTGGTTAAAAACCCTAATTGGACAAGAATAAGCCTAGGGAGGACGAAAATGACCTAATTGATCATCCAATGACACAAACACACCTATTGGATGCACAAGATTGGTTAAAAACCCTAATTGGACAAGAATATGCCTAGGGAGGACGAAAATGACCTAAATATTAATTCAATGACACAAACAAACTTATCGGATGCACAAGATTGGTTAAAAACCCTAATTGGACAAGATTAAGCTTAGGGACGACGAAAATGACCTAATTGATCATCCAATGATACAAACACACCTATTAGATGCACAAGATTGGTTAAAAACCCTAATTGGACAAGAATAAGCCTAGGGAGGACGAAAATGACCTAATTGATCATCCAATGACACAAACACACCTATTGGATGCACAAGATTGGTTAAAAACCCTAATTGGACAAGAATATGCCTAGGGAGGACGAAAATGACCTAATTGATCATCCAATGACACAAATGAACTTATTGGATGAACAAGATTAGTTAAAAACCCTAATTGGACAAGAATAAGCCTAGGGAGGACGAAAATAACCTAATTGATCATCCAATGACACAAACGCACCTATTGGATGCACAAGATTGGTATAAAACACTAATTGGACAAGAATATGCCTAGGGAGGATGAAAATGACCTAAATGTTAATCCAATGACACAAATGAACTTATTGGATGCACAAGATTGGTTAAAAACCCTAATTGGACAAGAATAAGCCTAGGGATGACGAAAATGACCTAAATGTTAATCCAATGACACAACTCAACTTATTGGATGCACAAGATTGGTTAAAAACCCTAATTGGGCAAGAATAAGCCTAGGGAGGACGAAAATGACCTAATTGATCATCCAATGACACAAACACACCTATTGGATGCACAAGATTCGCTAAAAACCCTAATTGGACAAGAATATGCCTAGGGAGGACGAAAATGACCTAATTGATCATCCAATGACACAAACACACCTATTGGATGCACAAGATTGGTTAAAAACCCTAATTGGACAAGAATATGCCTAGGGAGGACGAAAATGACCTAATTGATCATCCAATGACATAAAAACACCTATTGGATGCACAAGATTGGTTAAAAACCCTAATTGGACAAGAATATGCCTAGGGAGGACGAAAATGACCTAATTGATCATCCAATGACACAAACACACCTATTGGATGCACAAGATTGGTTAAAAACCCTAATTGGACAAGCATAAGCCTAGGGAGGACAAAAATGACCTAAGTGATCATCCAATGACACAAACACACCTATTGGATGCACAAGATTGGTTAAAAACCCTAATTGGACAAGAATATGCCTAGGGAGGACGTAAATGACCTAATTGATCATCCAATGACACAAATACACCTTTTTGATGCACAAGATTGGTTAAAAACCCTAATTGGACAAGAATAAGCCTAGGGAGGACGAAAATTACCTAATCGATCATCCAATGACACAAACACACCTATTGGATGCACAAGATTGGTTAAAAACCCTAATTGGACAAGAATATGCCTAGGGAGGACGAAAATGACCTAAATGTTAATCCAATGACACAAATGAACTTATTGGATGCACAAGATTGGTTAAAAACCCTAATTGGACAAGAATAAGCCTAGGGAGGACGAAAATGACCTAAATGTTAATCCAATGACACAACTCAACTTATTGGATGGACAAGATTGGTTAAAAACCCTAATTGGGCAAGAATAAGCCTAGGGAGGACGAAAATGACCTAATTGATCATCCAATGACACAAACACACCTATTGGATGCACAAGATTGGTTAAAAACCCTAATTGGACAAGAATAAGCCTAAGGAGGACGAAAATGACCTAAATGTTAATCCAATGACACAACTCAACTTATTGGATGCACAAGATTGGTTAAAAACCCTAATTGGACAAGAATAAGCCTAGGGAGGACGAAAGTGACCTAATTGATCATCCAATGACACAAATGAACTTATTGGATGCACAAGATAGGTTAAAAACCCTAATTGGACAAGAATAAGCCTTGGGAGGACGAAAATGACCTAATTAATTATCCAATGACACAAACACACCTATTGGATGCACAAGATTGGTTAAAAACCCTAATTGGACAAGAATATGCCTAGGGAGGACGAAAATGACCTAAATGTTAATCCAATGACACAAATGAACTTATTGGATGCACAAGATTGGTTAAAAACCCTAATTGGACAAGAATAAGCCTTGGGAGGACGAAAATGACCTAATTGATCATCCCATGACACAAACACACCTATTGGATGCACAAGACTGGTTAAAAACCCTAATTGGACAAGAATATGGAAGGACGAAAAATGACCTAATTGATCATCCAATGACACAAACACACTTATTGGAAGCACAAGATTGGTTAAAAACCCAAATTGGACAAGAATAAGCCTAGGGAGGACGAAAATGACCTAATTGATCATCCAATGACACAAACACACCTATTGGATGCACAAGATTGGTTAAAAACCCTAATTGGACAAGAATATGCCTAGGGAGGACGAAAATGACCTAAATGTTAATCCAATGACACAAATGAACTTATTGGATGCACAAGATTTGTTAAAAACCCTAATTGGACAAGAATAAGCATAGGGAGGATCAAAGTGACCTAATTGATCATCCAATGAGATAAACACACCTATTGGATGCACAAGATTGGTTAAAAACCCTAATTGGACAAGAATATGCCTAGGGAGGACGAAAATGACCTAAATGTGAATCCAATGACACAAATGAACTTATTGGATGCACAAGATTGGTTAAAAGCCTAATTCGACAAGAATAAGCCTAGGAAGAATCAAAATGACCTAAATGTTAATCCAATGACACAACTCAACTTATTGGATGCACAAGATTGGTTAAAAACCCTAATTGGACAAGAATAAGCCTAGGGAGGACGAAAATAACCTAATTGATCATCCAATGACACAAACACACCTATTGGATGCACAAGATTGGTTAAAAACCCTAATTGGACAAGAATATGCCTAGGGAGGACGAAAATGACCTAATTGATCATCCAATGACACAAACACACCTATTGAATGCACAAAATTGGTTAAAAACCCTAATTGGACAAGAATATGCCTAGGGAGGACGAAAATGACCTAAATATTAATTCAATAACACAAACAAACTTATTGGATGCACAAGATTGGTTTAAAACCTTAATTGGACAAGAATAAGCCTATGGAGGACGAAAATGACCTAATTGATCATCCAATGACACAAACACACCTATTGGATGCACAAGATTGGTTAAAAACCCTAATTGGACAAGAATAAGCCTAGGGAGGACGAAAATGACCTAATTGATCATCCAATGACACAAACACACCTATTGGATGCACAAGATTGGTTAAAAACCCTAATTGGACAAGAATATGCCTAGGGAGGACGAAAATGACCTAATTGATCATCCAATGACACAAACACACCTATTGGATGCACAAGATTTGTTAAAAACCCTAATTGGACAAGAATAAGCCTAGGAAGGACGAAAATAACCTAATTGATCATCCAATGACACAAACACACCTATTGGATGCACAAGATTGGTTAAAAACCCTAATTGGACAAGAATATGCCTAGGGAGGACGAAAATCACCTAAATATTAATTCAATGACACAAACAAAGTTATTGGATGCACAAGATTGGTTAAAAACCCTATTTGGACAAGAATAAGCCTAGGGAGAACGAAAATGACCTAAATGTTAATCCAATGACACAACTCAACTTATTTGATGCACAAGATTGGTTAAAAACCCTAATTGGACAAGAATAAGTATAGAAAGGACGAAAATGACCTAATTGATCATCCAATGACACAAACACACCTATTGGATGCACAAGATTGGTTAAAAACCCTAATTGGACAAGAATATGCCTAGGGAGGACGAAAATGACCTAAATGTTAATCCAATGACACAAATGAACTTATTGGATGCACAAGATTGGTTAAAAACCCTAAGTGGACAAGAATAAGCCTAGGAAGGACGAAAATAACCTAATTGATCATCCAATGACACAAAAACACCTATTGGATTCACAAGATTGGTTAAAAACCCTAATTGGACAAGAATATGCCTAGGGAGGACGAAAATGACCAAAATATTAATTCAATAACACAAACAAAGTTATTGGATGCACAAGATTGGTTAAAAACCCTAATTGGACAAGAATAAGCCTAGGGAGGACGAAAATGACCTAATTGATCATCCAATGACACAAACACACCTATTGGATGCACAAGATTGGTTAAAAACCCTAATTGGACAAGAATATGCCTAGGGAGGACGAAAATGACCTAAATGTTAATCCAATGACACAAATGAACTTATTGGATGCACAAGATTGGTTAAAAACCCTAATTGGATAAGAATAAGCCTAGGGAGGTTGGAAATGACCTAAATGTTAATCCAATGACACAACTCAACTTATTGGATGCACAAGATTGGTTAAAAACCCTAATTGGACAAGAATAAGCCTATGGAGTACGAAAATGACCTAATTGATCATCCAACGACACAAACACACCTATTGGATGCACAAGATTGGTTAAAAACCCTAATTGGACAAGAATAAGCCTAGGGAGGACGAAAATGACCTAAATAATAATCCAATGACACAACTCAACTTATTGGATGCACAAGATTGGTTAAAAACCCTAATTGGACAAGAATAAGCCCAGGGAGTACGAAAATGACCTAATTGATCATCCAATGACACAAACACACCTATTGGATGCACAAGATTGGTTAAAAACCCTAATTGTACAAGAATATGCCTAGGGAGGACGAAAATAACCTAAATATTAATTCAATGACACAAATAAACTTATCGGATGCACAAGATTGGTTAAAAACCCTAATTGGACAAGAATAAGCCTAGGGACAACGAAAATGACCTAATTGATCATCCAATGACACAAACACACCTATTAGATGCACAAGATTGGTTAAAAACCCTAATTGGACAAGAATAAGCCTAGGGAGGACGAAAATGACCTAATTGATCATCCAATGACACAAACACACCTATTGGATGCACAAGATTGGTCTAAAACTCTAATTGGACAAGAATATGCCTAGGGAGGACGAAAATGACCTAAATGTTAATCCAATGACACAAATGAACTTATTGGATGCACAAGATTGGTTAATAACCCTAATCGGACAAAATAAGCCTAGGGAGGACGAAAATGACCTAAATGTTAATCCAATGACACAACTCAACTTATTGGATGCACAAGATTGGTTAAAAACCCTAATTGGACAAGAATAAGCCTAGGGAGGACCAAAATGACCTAAATGTTAATCCAATGACACAACTCAACTTATTGGATGCACAAGATTGGTTAAAAACCCTAATTGGACAAGAATAAGCCTAGGGAGTACGAAAATGACCTAATTGATCATCCAATGACACAAACACACCTATTGGATGCACAAGATTGGTTAAAAACCCTAATTGGACAAGAATATGCCTAGGGAGGACGAAAATGACCTAAATATTAATTCAATGACACAAGCAAACTTATCGGATGCACAAGATTGGTTAAAAACCCTAATTGGACAAGAATAAGCCTAGGGACAACGAAAATGACCTAATTGATCATCCAATGACACAAACACACCTATTAGATGCACAAGATTGGTTAAAAACCCTAATTGGACAAGAATAAGCCTAGGGAGGACGAAAATGTCCTAATTGATCATCCAATGACACAAACACACCTATTGGATGCACAAGATTGGTCTAAAACTCTAATTGGACAAGAATATGCCTAGGGAGGACAAAAATGACCTAAATGTTAATCCAATGACACAAATGAACTTATTGGATGCACAAGATTGGTTAAAAACCCTAATCGGACAAAATAAGCCTAGGGAGGACGAAATTGACCTAAATGTTAATCCAATGACACAACTCAACTTATTGGATGCACAAGATTGGTTAAAAACCCTAATTGGGCAAGAATAAGCCTAGGGAGGACGAAAATGACCTAATTGATCATCCAATGACACAAACACACCTATTGGATGCACAAGATTCGTTAAAAACCCTAATTGGACAAGAATATGCCTTGGGAGGACGAAAATGACCTAATTGATCATCGAATGACACAAACACACCTATTGGATGCACAAGATTGGTTAAAAACCCTAATTGGACAAGAATATGCCTAGGGAGGACGAAAATGACCTAATCGATCATCCAATGACACAAACACACCTATTGGATGCACAAGATTGGTTAAAAACCCTAATTGGACAAGAATAAGCCTAGGGAGGACGAAAATGACCTAATTATTCATCCGATGACACAAACACACCAATTGGATGCACAAGATTAATTAAAAACCCTAATTGGACAAGAATATGCCTAGGGAGGATGAAAATGACCTAAATATTAATTCAATGACACAACTCAACTTATTGGATGCACAAGATTGGTTAATAACCCTAATTGGATAAGAATATGCCTAGGGAGGACGAAAATGAGTTAAATGTTAATCCAATGACACAAATGAACTTATTGGATGCACAAGATTGGTTAAAAACCCTAATTGGACAAGAATAAGCCTAGGGAGGACGAAAATGACCTAATTGATCATCCAATGACACAAACACACCTAATGGATGCACTAGATTGGTTAAAAACCCTAATTGGACAAGAATATGCCTAGGGAGGACGAAAATGACCTAATTGGTCATCCAATGACACAAACACACCTATTGGATGCACAAGATTGGTTAAAAACCCTAATTGGACAAGAATAAGCCTAGGAAGGACGAAAATAACCTAATTGATCGTCCAATGACACAAACACACCTATTGGATGCACAAGATTGGTTAAAAACCCTAATTGGACAAGAATATGCCTAAGGAGGACGAAAATGACCTAAATGTTAATCCAATGACACAAATGAACTTATTGGATGCACAAGATTGGTTAAAAACCCTAATTGGATAAGAATAAGCCTAGGGAGGATGGAAATGATTTAAATATTAATCCAATGACACAACTCAACTTATTGGATGCACAAGATTGGTTGAAAACCCTAATTGGACAAAAATAAGCCTATGGAGGACGAAAATGACCTAATTGATCATCCAATGACACAAACACACCTATTGGATGCACAAGATTGGTTAAAAACCCTAATTGGACAAGAATAAGCCTAGGGAGGACGAAAATGACCTAAATGTTAATCCAATGACACAACTCAACTTATTGGATGCACAAGATTGGTTAAAAACCCTAATTGGACAAGAATAAGCCTAGGGAGTACGAAAATGACCTATTTGATCATCCAATGACACAAACACACCTATTGGATGCACAAGATTGGTTTAAAACCCTAATTGGACAAGAATATGCCTAGGGAGGACGAAAATGACCTAAATATTAATTCAATGACACAAACAAACTTATCGGATGCACAAGATTGGTTAAAAACCCTAAATGGACAAGAATAAGCCTAGGGAGGATGAAAATAACCTAATTGATCATCCAATGACACAAACACACCTATTGGATGCACACGATTGGTTAAAAACCCTAATTGGACAAGAATAAGCCTAGGGAGGACGAAAATGACCTAAATGTTAATCCAATGACACAACTCAACTTATTGGATGCACAAGATTGGTTAAAAACCCTAATTGGACAAGAATAAGCCTAGGGAGTACGAAAATGACCTAATTGATCATCCAATGACACAAACACACCTATTGGATGCACAAGATTGGTTAAAAACCCTAATTCGACAAGAATATGCCTAGGGAGGACGAAAATGACCTAAATATTAATTCAATGACACAAACAAACTTATCGGATGCACAAGATTGGTTAAAAACCTTAATTGGACAAGAATAAGCTTAGGGACGACGAAAATGACCTAATTGATCATCCAATGAAACAAACACACCTATTAGATGCACAAGATTGGTTAAAAACCCTAATTGGACAAGAATAAGCCTAGGGAGGACGAAAATGACCTAATGGATCATCCAATGACACAAACACACCTATTGGATGCACAAGATTGGTTAAAAACCCTAATTGGACAAGAATATGCCTAGGGAGGACGAAAATGACCTAATGGATCATCCAATGACACAAACACACCTATTGGATGCACAAGATTGGTTAAAAACCCTAATTGGACAAGAATATGCCTACGGAGGACGAAAATGACCTAATTGGTCATCCAATGACACAAACACACCTATTAGATGCACAAGATTGGTTAAAAACCCTAATTGGACAAGAATAAGC
>JBBPBR010000988.1:33695-57802 GCA_037974775.1 Cicer pinnatifidum
TTGGATGCACAAGATTGGTTAAAAACCCTAATTGGACAAGAATATGCCTACGGAGGACGAAAATGACCTAATTGGTCATCCAATGACACAAACACACCTATTAGATGCACAAGATTGGTTAAAAACCCTAATTGGACAAGAATAAGCCTAGGGAGGACGAAAATGACCTAATTGATCATCCAATGACACAAACACACCTATTGGATGCACAAGATTGGCTAAAAACCCTAATTGACAAGAATATGCCTAGGGAGGACGAAAATGACCTAATTGATCATCCAATGACACAAACACACCTATTGGATGCACAAGATTGGTTAAAAACCCTAATTTGACAAGAATATGCCTAGGGAGGACGAAAATGATCTAATCGATCATCCAATGACACAAACACACCTTTTGGATGCACAAGATTGGTTAAAAACCCTAATTGGACAAAAATAAGCCTAGGGAGGACGAAAATGACCTAATTGATCATCCAATGACACAAACACACCAATTGGATGCACAAGATTGGTTAAAAACCCTAATTGGACAAGAATATGCCTAGGGAGGACGAAAATGACCTAAATATTAATTCAATGACACAAACAAACTTATCCGATGCACAAGATTGGTTAAAAACCCTAATTGGACAAGAATAAGCCTAGGGAGTACGAAAATGACCTAATTGATCATCCAATGACACAAACACACCTATTGGATGCACAAGATTGGTTAAAAACCCTAATTGGACAAGAACAAGCCTAGGGAGGACGAAAATGACCTAAATGTTAATCCAATGACACAACTCAACTCATTGGATGCACAAGATTGGTTAAAAACCCAAATTGGACAAGAATAAGCCTAGGGAGTACGAAAATGACCTAATTGATCATCCAATGACACAAACACACCTATTGGATGCACAAGATTGGTTAAAAACCCTAATTGGACAAGAATATGCCTAGGGAGGACGAAAATGACCTAAATTGATCATCCAATGACTCAAACACACCTATTGGATGCACAAGATTGGTTAAAAACCCTAATTGGACAAGAATATGCCTAGGGAGGACGAAAATGACCTAAATGTTAATCCAATGACACAAATGAACTTATTGGATGCACAAGATTGGTTAAAAACCCTAATTGGACAAGAATATGCCTAGAGAGGACGAAAATGACCTAAATGTTAATCCAATGACACAAATGAACTTATTGGATGCACAAGATTGGTTAAAAACCCTAATTGGACAAGAATAAGCCTAGGGAGGACGAAAATGACCTAATTGATCATCCAATGACACAAACACACCTATTGGATGCACAAGATTGGTTAAAAACCCTAATTGGACAAGAATAAGCCTAGGGAGGACGAAAATAACCTAATTGATCATCCAATGACACAAACACACCTATTGGATGCACAAGATTGATTAAAAACCCTAATTGGACAAGAATATGCCTAGGGAGGACGAAAATGTCCTAATTGATCATCCAATGACACAAACACACCTATTGGATGCACAAGATTGGTTAAAAACCCTAATTGGACAAGAATAAGCCTAGGGAGGACGAAAATAACCTAATTGATCATCCAATGACACAAACACACCTATTTGATGCACAAGATTGGTTAAAAACCCTAATTGGACAAGAATTTGCCTAGGGAGGACGAAAATGACCTAATTGATCATCCAATGACACAAACACACCTATTGGATGCACAAGATTGGTTAAAAACCCTAATTGGACAAGAATATGCCTAGGGAGGACGAAAATGACCTAATTGATCATCCAATGACACAAACACACCTATTGGATGCACAAGATTTGTTTAAAACCCTAGTTGGACAAGAATATGCCTAGGGAGGACGAAAATGACCTAATTGATCATCCAATGACACAAACACACCTATTGGATGCACAAGATTGGTTAAAAACCCTAATTGGACAAGAATATGCCTAGGGAGGACGAAAATGACCTAAATGTTAATCCAATGACACAAATGAACTTATTGGATGCACAAGATTGGTTAAAAACCCTAATTGGATAAGAATAAGCCTAGGGAGGTTGGAAATGACCTAAATGTTAATCCAATGACACAACTCAACTTATTGGATGCACAAGATTGGTTAAAAACCCTAATTGGACAAGAATAAGCCTATGGAGTACGAAAATGACCTAATTGATCATCCAACGACACAAACACACCTATTGGATGCACAAGATTGGTTAAAAACCCTAATTGGACAAGAATAAGCCTAGGGAGGACGAAAATGACCTAAATAATAATCCAATGACACAACTCAACTTATTGGATGCACAAGATTGGTTAAAAACCCTAATTGGACAAGAATAAGCCCAGGGAGTACGAAAATGACCTAATTGATCATCCAATGACACAAACACACCTATTGGATGCACAAGATTGGTTAAAAACCCTAATTGTACAAGAATATGCCTAGGGAGGACGAAAATAACCTAAATATTAATTCAATGACACAAATAAACTTATCGGATGCACAAGATTGGTTAAAAACCCTAATTGGACAAGAATAAGCCTAGGGACAACGAAAATGACCTAATTGATCATCCAATGACACAAACACACCTATTAGATGCACAAGATTGGTTAAAAACCCTAATTGGACAAGAATAAGCCTAGGGAGGACGAAAATGACCTAATTGATCATCCAATGACACAAACACACCTATTGGATGCACAAGATTGGTCTAAAACTCTAATTGGACAAGAATATGCCTAGGGAGGACGAAAATGACCTAAATGTTAATCCAATGACACAAATGAACTTATTGGATGCACAAGATTGGTTAATAACCCTAATCGGACAAAATAAGCCTAGGGAGGACGAAAATGACCTAAATGTTAATCCAATGACACAACTCAACTTATTGGATGCACAAGATTGGTTAAAAACCCTAATTGGACAAGAATAAGCCTAGGGAGGACCAAAATGACCTAAATGTTAATCCAATGACACAACTCAACTTATTGGATGCACAAGATTGGTTAAAAACCCTAATTGGACAAGAATAAGCCTAGGGAGTACGAAAATGACCTAATTGATCATCCAATGACACAAACACACCTATTGGATGCACAAGATTGGTTAAAAACCCTAATTGGACAAGAATATGCCTAGGGAGGACGAAAATGACCTAAATATTAATTCAATGACACAAATAAACTTATCGGATGCACAAGATTGGATAAAAACCCTAATTGGACAAGAATAAGCCTAGGGAGGACGAAAATGACCTAATTGATCATCCAATGACACAAACACACCTATTGGATGCACAAGATTGGTTAAAAACCCTAATTGGACAAGAATATGCCTAGGGAGGACGAAAATGACCTAATTGATCATCCAATGACACAAACACACCTATTGGATGCACAAGATTGGTTAAAAACCCTAATTGGACAAGAATATGCCTAGGGAGGACAAAAATGACCTAAATATTAATTTAATGACACAAACAAAGTTATTGGATGCACAAGATTGGTCAAAAACCTTAATTGGACAAGAATAAGCCTAGGGAGGACGTAAATGACCTAATTGATCATCCAATGACACTAACACACCTATTGGATGCACAAGATTGGTTAAAAACCCTAATTGGACAAGAATATGCCTAGGGAGGACGAAAATGACCTAAATATTAATTCAATGACACAAACAAACTTATCGGATGCACAAGATTGGTTAAAAACCCTAAATGGACAAGAATAAGCCTAGGGAGGATGAAAATAACCTAATTGATCATCCAATGACACAAACACACCTATTGGATGCACACGATTGGTTAAAAACCCTAATTGGACAAGAATATGCCTAGGGAGGACGAAAATGACCTAAATGTTAATCCAATGACACAAATGAACTTATTGGATGCAAAAGATTGGTTAAAAACCCTAATTGGACAAGAATAAGCCTATGGAGGACGAAAATGACCTAATTGGACAAGAATAAGCCTAGGGAGGACGAAAGTGACCTAATTGATCATCCAATGACACAAACACACCTATTGGATGCACAAGATTGGTTAAAAACCCTAATTGGACCAGAATATGCCTAGGGAGGACGAAAATGACCTCATTGATCATCCAATGACACAAACACACCTATTGGATGCACAAGATCGGTTAAAAACCCTAATTGGACAAGAATAAGCCTATGGAGGACGAAAATGACCTAATTGGACAAGAATAAGCCTAGGGAGGACGAAAGTGACCTAATTGATCATCCAATGACACAAACACACCTATTGGATGCACAAGATTGGTTAAAAACCCTAATTGGACAAGAATATGTCTAGGGAGGACAAAAATGATCTAATCGATCATCCAATGACACAAACACACCTATTGGATGAACAAGATTGGTTAAAAACCCTAATTGGACAAGAATAAGCCTAGGGAGGACGAAAATGACCTAATTGATCATCCAATGACACAAACACACCAATTGGATGCACAAGATTGGTTAAAAACCCTAATTGGACAAGAATATGCCTAGGGAGGACGAAAATGACCTAAATATTAATTCAATGACACAACTCAACTTATTGGATGCACAAGATTGGTTAAAAACCCTAATTGGACAATAATAAGCCTAGGGAGGACGAAAATGACCTAATTGATCATCCAATGACACAAACAAACCAATTGGATGCACAAGATTGGTTAAAAACCCTAATTGGACAAGAATATGCCTAGGGAGGACGAAAATGACCTAATTGATCATCCAATGACACAAACACACCTATTGGATGCACAAGATTGGTTAAAAACCTTATTTGGACAAGAATAAGCCTAGGGAGGACGAAAATGACCTAATTGATCATCCAATGACACAAACACACCTATTGGATGCACAAGATTGGTTAAAAACCCTAATTGGACAAGAATATGCCTAGGGAGGACGAAAATGACCTAATTGATCATCCAATGACACAAACACACCTATTGGATGCACAAGATTGGTTAAAAACCCTAATTGGACAAGAATATGCCTAGGGAGGACGAAAATGACCTAATTGATCATCCAATGACACAAACACACCTTTGGCAGCACAAGATTGGTTAAAAACCTAATTGGACAAGAATATGCCTAGGGAGGACGAAAATGACCTAATTGATCATCCAATGACACAAACACACCTATTAGATGCACAAAATTGGTTAAAAACCCTAATTGGACAAGAATATGCCTAGGCAGGACGAAAATGACCTAATTGATCATCCAGACACAAACACACCTATTGGATGCAGAAGATCGGTTAAAAACCCTAATTGGACAAGAATAAGCCTAGGGAGGACGAAAATGACCTAATTGATCATCCAATGACACAAACACACCTATTGGATGCACAAGATTGGTTAAAAACCCTAATTGGACAAGAATATGCCTAGGGAGGACGAAAATGACCTAATTGATCATCCAATGAAACAAACACACCTACTGGATGCACAAGATTCGTTAAAAACCCTAATTGGACAAGAATATGCCTAGGGAGGACGAAAATGACCTAATTGATCATCCAATGACACAAACACACCTATTGGATGCACAAGATTGGTTAAAAACCCTAATTGGACAAGAATATGCCTAGGGAGGACGAAAATGACCTAATTGATCATCCAATGACACAAACACACCTGTTGGATGCAGAAGATTGGTTAAAAACCCTAATTGGACAATAATATGCCTAGGGAGGACGAAAATGACCTAATTGATCATCCAATGACACAAACACACCTATTGGATGCACAAGATTGGTTAAAAACCCTAATTGGACAAGAATATGCCTAGGGAGGACGAAAATGACCTAATTGATCATCCAATGACACAAACACACCTATTGGATGCACAAGATTGGTTACAAACCCTAATTGGACAAGAATATGCCTAGGGAGGACGAAAATGACCTAAATATTAATTCAATGACACAAACAAACTTATTGGATGCATAAGATTGGTTAAAAACCCTAATTGGACAAGAATAAGCCTAGGGAGGACGAAAATGACCTAATTGATCATCCAATGACACAAACACACCTATTGGATGCACAAGATTGGTTAAAAATCCTAATTGGACAACAATATGTCTTGGGAGGACGAAAATAACCTAATTGATCATCCAATGACACAAACACACCTATTGGATGCACAAGATTGGTTAAAAACCCTAATTGGACAAGAATATGCCTAGGGAGGACGAAAATGACCTAATTGATCATCCAATGACACAAACACACCTATTGGATGCACAAGATCGGTTAAAAATCCTAACTGGACAAGAATAAGCCTAGGGAGGACGAAAATGACCTAATTGATCATCCAATGACACAAACACACCTATTGGATGCACAAGATTGGTTAAAAACCCTAATTGGACAAGAATATGCCTAGGGAGGACGAAAATGACCTAATTGATCATCCAATGACACAAACACACCTATTGGATGCACAAGATTGGTTAAATACCATAATTGGACAAGAATAAGCCTAGGGAGGACGAAAATGACCTAATTGATCATCCAATGACACAAACACACCTATTGGATGCACAAGATTGGTTAAAAACCCTAATTGGACAAGAATATGCCTAGGGAGGACGAAAATGACCTAAATATTAATTTAATGACACAAAAAAAGTTATTGGATGCACAAGATTGGTTAAAAACCCTAATTGGACAAGAATAAGCCTAGGGAGGACGTAAATGACCTAATTGATCATCCAATGACACAAACACACCTATTGGATGCACAAGATTGGTTAAAAACCCTAATTGGACAAGAATATGCCTAGGGAGGACGAAAATGACCGAATTGATCATCCAATGACACAAACACACCTATTGGATGCACAAGATTGGTTAAAAACCCTAATTGGACAAGAATATTCCTAGGGAGGACGAAAATGACCTAAATATTAATTCAATGACATAAACAAACTTGTTGGATGCACAAAATTGGTTAAAAACCCTAATTGGACAAGAATTAGCCTAGGGAGGACGAAAATGACCTAATTGATCATCCAATGACACAAACACACCTATTGGATGCACAAGATTGGTTAAAAACCCTAATTGGACAAGAATATGCTTAGAGAGGACGAAAATGACCTAAATATTAATTCAATGACACAAACAAAGTTATTGGATGCACAAGATTGGTTAAAAATTCTAATTGGACAAGAATAAGCCTTGGGAGGACGAAAATGACGTAATTGATCATCTAATGACACAAACACACCTATTGGATACACAAGATTGGTTAAAAACCCTAATTGGACAAGAATAAGCCTAGGGAGGACGAAAATGACCTAATTGATCATCCAATGACACAAACACACCTATTGGATGCACAAGATTGGTTAAAAACCCTAATTGGACAAGAATATGCCTAGCGATGACGAAAATGACCTAAATATTAATTCAATGACACAAACAAAGTTATTGGATGCACAAGATTGGTTAAAAACCCTAATTGGACAAGAATAAGCCTAGGGAGGACGTAAATGACCTAATTGATCATCCAATGACACAAACACACCTATTGGATGCACAAGATTGGTTAAAAACCCTAATTGGACAAGAATAAGCCTAGGGAGGACGAAAATGACCTAATTGATCATCCAATGACACAAACACACCTATTGGATGCACAAGATTGGTTAAAAACCCTAATTGGACAAGAATATGCCTAGGGAGGACGAAAATGACCTTAATATTAATTCAATAACACAAACAAAGTTATTGGATGCACAAGATTGGTTAAAAACCCTAATTGGACAAGAATAAGCCTAGGGAGGACGTAAATGACCTAATTGATCATCCAATGACACAAACACACCTATTGGATGCACAAGATTGGTTAAAAACCCTAATTGGACAAGAATATTCCTAGGGAGGACAAAAATGACGTAAATATTAATTCAATGACACAAACAAACTTATCGGATGCACAAGATTGGTTAAAAACCCTAATTGGACAAGAATAAGCCTAGGGAGGACGAAAATGACCTAATTGATCATCCAATGACACAAACACACCTATTGGATGCACAAGATTGGTTAAAAACCCTAATTGGACAAGAATATGCCTAGGGAGGACGAAAATGACCTAATTGATCATCCAATGACACAAACACACCTATTGGATGCCCAAGATTGCTTAAAAACCCAAATTGGACAAGAATATGCCTAGGGAGGACGAAAATGACCTAAATATTAATTCAATGACACAAACAAACTTATCGGATGCACAAGATTGGTTAAAAACCCTAATTGGACAAGAATAAGCCTAGGGAGGACGAAAATGACCTAATTGATCATCCAATGACACAAACACACCTATTGGATGCACAAGATTGGTTAAAAATCCTAATTGGACAAGAATAAGCATAGGGAGGACGAAAATGACCTAATTGATCATCCAATGACACAAACACACCTAATGGATGCACAAGATTGGTTAAAAACCCTAATTGGACAAGAATATGCCTAGGGAGGACGAAAATGACCTAAATGTTAATCCAATGACACAAATGAACTTATTGGATGCACAAGATTGGTTAAAAACCCTAATTGGACAAGAATAAGCCTAGGGAGGACGTAAATGACCTAATTGATCATCCAATGACACAAACACACCTATTGGATGCACAAGATTGGTTAAAAACCCTAATTGGGCAAGAATAAGCCTAGGGAGGACGAAAATGACCTAATTGATCATCCAATGACACAAACACACCTATTGGAAGCACAAGATTGGTTAATAACCCTAATTGGACAAGAATAAGCCTAGTGAGGACGAAAATGACCTAATTGATCATCCAATGACACAAACACACCTAATGGAAGCACAAGAATGGTTAAAAACCCTAATTGGACAAGAATATGCCTATGGAGGACGAAAATGACCTAAATGATAATCCAATGACACAAATGAACTTATTGGATGCACAAGATTGGTTAAAAACCCTAATTGGACAAGAATAAGCCTAGGGAGGACGAAAATGACCTAATTGATCATCCAATGACACAAACACACCTATTGGATGCACAAGATTGGTTAAAAACCCTAATTGGACAAGAATAAGCCTAGGGAGGACGAAAATGACCTTATTGATCATCCATTGCCACAAACACAACTAATGGATGCACAAGATTGGTTAAAAACCCTAATTGGACAAGAATATGCCTAGGGAGGACGAAAATGACCTAATTGGTCATCCAATGACACAAACACACCTATTGGATGCACAAGATTGGTTAAAAACCCTAATTAGACAAGAATAAGCCTAGGAAGGACGAAAATAACCTGATTGATCATCCAATGACACAAACACACCTATTGGATGCACAAGATTGGTTAAGAACCCTAATTGGACAAGAATATGCCTAGGGAGGACGAAAATGACCTAAATGTTAATCCAATGACACAAATGAACTTATTGGATGCACAAGATTGGTTAAAAACCGTAATTGGATAAGAATAAGCCTAGGGAGGATGGAAATGATTTAAATATTAATCCAATGACACAACTCAACTTATTGGATGCACAAGATTGGTTAAAAACCCTAATTGGGCAAGAATAAGCCTAGGGAGGACGAAAATGACCTAATTGATCATCCAATGACACAAACACACCTATTGGATGCACAGGATTGGTTAAAAACCCTATTTGGACTAGAATAAGCCTAGGGAGGACGAAAATGACCTAAATGTTAATCCAATGACACAATTCAACTTATTGGATGCACAAGATTGGTTAAAAACCCTAATTGGACAAGAATAAGCCTAGGGAGGACGAAAATGACCTAATTGATCATCCAGTGACACAAACACACCAATTGGATGCACAAGATTCGTTAAAAACCCTAATTGGACAAGAATATGCCTAGGGAGGACGAAAATGACCTAATTGATCATCCAATGACACAAACACACTATTGGATGCACAAGATTGGTTAAAAACCCTAATTGGACAAGAATAAGCCTAGGGAGGACGAAAATAACCTAATTGATCATCCAATGACACAAACACACCTATTGGATGCACAAGATTGGTTAAAAACCCTAATTGGACAAGAATATGTCTAGGGAGGATGAAAATGACCTAAATATTAATTCAATGACACAAACAAACTTATTGGATGCACAAGATTGGTTAAAAACCCTAATTGGACAAGAATAAGCCTAGGGAGGACGAAAATGACCTAATTGATCATCCAATGACAAAAACACACCTATTGGATGCACAAGATTGGTTAAAAACCCTAATTGGACAAGAATATGCCTAAGGAGGACGAAAATGACCTAAATGTTAATCCAATGACACAAATGAACTTATTGGATGCACAAGATTGGTTAAAAACCCTAATTTGACAAGAATAAGCCTAGGGAGGACGAAAATGACCTAAATGTTAATCCAATGACACAACTCAACTTATTGAATGCACAAGATTGGTCAAAAACCCTAATTGGACAAGAATAAGTCTAGGGAGGACGAAAATGACCTAATTGATCATCCAATGACACAAACACACCTATTGGATGCTTAAGATTGGTTAAAAACCCTAATTGGACAAGAATATGCCTAGGGAGGACGAAAATGACCTAATTGATCATCCAATGACACAAACACACCAATTGGATGCACAAGATTAGTTAAAAACCCTAATTGGACAAGAATAAGCCTAGGGAGGACGAAAATAACCTAATTGATCATCCAATGACACAAGCACACCTATTGGATGCACAAGATTGGTTAAAAACCCTAATTGGACAAGAATATGCCTAGGGAGGACGAAAATGACCTAAATGTTAATCCAATGACACAAATGAACTTATTGGATGCATAAGATTGGTTAAAAACCCTAATTGGACAAGAATAAGCCTATGGAGGACGAAAATGACCTAATTGGACAAGAATAAGCCTAGGGAGGACGAAAATGACCTAATTGATCATCCAATTTCACAAATTCACCTATTGGATGCACAAGATTGGTTCAAAACCCTAATTGGACCAGAATATGCCTAGGGAGGACGAAAATGACTTAATTGATCATCCAATGACACAAACACACCTATTGGATGCACAAGATTGGTTAAAAACCCTAATTGGACAAGAATAAGCCTAGGGAGGACGAAAATGACCTAGTTGATCATCCAATGACACAAACACACCTATTGGATGCACAAGATTGGTTAAAAACCCTAATTGGACAAGAATATGCCTAGGGAGGACGAAAATGACCTAATTGATCATCCAATGACACAAACACACCTATTGGATGCACAAGATTGGTTAAAAACCCTAATTGGACAAGAATATGCCTAGGGAGGACGAAAATGACCTAAATATTAATTCAATGACACAAACAAAGTTATTGGATGCACAAGATTGGTTGAAAACCCTAATTGGACAAGAATATGTCTAGGGAGGACGAAAATGACCTAAATGTTAATCCAATGACACAAATGAACTTATTGGATGCACAACACTGGTAAAAAACCCTAATTGGACAAGAGTAAGCCTAGGAAGGACGAAAATAACCTAATTGATCATCCAATGACACAAACACACCTATTGGATGCACAAGATTGGTTAAAAACCCTAATTGGACAAGAATATGCCTAGGGAGGACGAAAATGACCTAAATATTAATTCAATGACACAAACAAAGTTATTGGATGCACAAGATTGATTAAAAACCCTAATTTGACAAGAATAAGTCTAGGTAGGACGAAAATGACCTAACTGATCATCCAATGACACAAACACACCTATTGGATGCACAAGATTGGTTAAAAACCCTAATTGGACAAGAATAAGCCTAGGGAGGACGAAAATGACCTAAATATTAATTCAATGACACAAACAAAGTTATTGGATGCACAAGATTGATTAAAAACCCTAATTTGACAAGAATAAGTCTAGGTAGGACGAAAATGACCTAATTGATCATCCAATGACACAAACACACCTATTGGATGCACAAGATTGGTTAAAAACCCTAATTGGACATGAGTAAGCCTAGGGACGACGAAAACGACCTAATTGATCATCCAATGACACAAACACACCTATTGGATGCACAAGATTGGTTAAAAACCCTAATTGGACAAGAATAAGCCTAGGGAGGACGAAAATGACCTAATTGATCATCCAATGACACAAACACACCTATTGGATGCACAAGATTGGTTAAAAGCCCTAATTTGACTAGAATAAGCCTAGGGAGGACGAAAATGACCTAATTGATCATCCATTGCCACAAACACACCTAATGGATGCACAAGATTCGTTAAAAACCCTAATTGGACAAGAATATGCCTAGGGAGGACGAAAATGACCTAATTGGTCATCCAATGACACAAACACACCTATTGGATGCACAAGATTGGTTAAAAACCCTAATTGGACAAGAATAAGCCTAGGGAGGACGAAAATAACCTAATTGATCATCCAATGACACAAACACACCTATTGGATGCACAAGATTGGTTAAAAACCCTAATTGGACAAGAATATGCCTAGGGAGGACGAAAATGACCTAAATGTTAATCCAATGACACAAATGAACTTATTGGATGCACAAGATTGGTTAAAAACCCTAATTGGACAAGAATAAGCCTAGGGAGGACGACAATAACCTAATTGATCATCCAATGATACAAACACACCAATTGAATGCACAAGATTGGTTAAAAACCCTAATTGGACAAGAATATGCCTAAGGAGGACGAAAATGACCTAAATATTAATTCAATGACACAAACAAACTTATCGGATGCACAAGATTGGTTAAAAACCCTAATTGGACAAGAATTAGCCTAGGGAGGACGAATATGACCTATTTGATCATCCAATGACACAAACACACCTATTGGATGCACAAGATTGGTTAAAAACCCTAATTGGACAAGAATATGCCTAGGGAGGACGAAAATGACCTAATTGATCATCCAATGACACAAACACACCTATTGGATGCACAAGATTGGTTAAAAACCCTAATTGGACAAGAATAAGCCTAGTGAGGACGAAAATGACCTAATTGATCATCAAATGACACTAACACACCTATTGGAAGCACAAGAATGGTTAATAACCCTACTTGGACAAGAATATGCCTAGGGAGGACGAAAATGACCTAATTGATCATCCAATGACACAAATGAACATATTGGATGCACAAGATTTGTTAAAAACCCTAATTGGACAAGAATAAGTCTAGGGAGGACGAAAATGACCTAATTGATCATCCAATGACACAAACACACCTATTGGATGCACAAGATTGGTTAAAAACCCTAATTGGACAAGAATATGCCTAGGGAGGACGAAAATGACCTAATTGATCATCCAATGACACAAACACACCTATTGGATGCACAAGATTGGTTAAAAACCCTAATTGGACAAGAATAAGCCTAGGGAGGACAAAAATGACCTAATTGATCATCCAATGACACAAACACACCTATTGGATGCACAAGATTGGTTAAAAACCCTAATTGGACAAGAATAAGCCTAGGGAGTACAAAAATGACCTAATTGATCATCGAATGACACAAACACACCTATTGGATGCACAAGATTGGTTAAAAACCCTAATTGGACAAGAATATGCCTAGCGAGGACGAAAATGACCTAAATATTAATTCAATGACACAAACAAACTTATCGGATGCACAAGATTGGTTAAAAACCCTAATTGGACAAGAATAAGCCTAGGGAGGACGAAAATGACCTAATTGATCATCCAATGACACAAACACACCTATTGGATGCACAAGATTGGTTAAAAACCCTAATTGGACAAGAATAAGCCTAGGGAGGACGAAAATGACCTAATTAGTCATCCAATGACACAAACACACCTATTGGATGCACAAGATTGGTTAAAAACCCTAATTGGACAAGAATATGCCTATGGAGGACGAAAATGACCTAATTGATCATCCAATGACACAAACACACCTTTTGGATGCACAAGATCGGTTAAAAACCCTAATTGGACAAGAATATGCCTAGGGAGGACGAAAATGACCTAATTGATCATCCAATGACACAAACACACCTATTGGATGCACAAGATTGGTTAAAAACCCTAATTGGACAAGAATATGCCTAGGGAGGACGAAAATGACCTAATTGATCATCCAATGACACAAATGAAATTATTGGATGCACAAGATTAGTTAAAAACCCTAATTGGACAAGAATAAGCCTAGGGAGGACGAAAATAACCTAATTGATCATCCAATGACACAAACACCCCTATAGGATGCACAAGATTGGTCTAAAACTCTAATTGGACAAGAATATGCCTAGGGAGGACGAAAATGACCTAAATGTTAATCCAATGACACAAACGGACTTATTGGATGCACAAGATTGGTTAAAAACCCTAATTGGACAAGAATAAGCCTAGGGAGGACGAAAATGACCTAATTGATCATCCAATGACACAAACACACCTATTGGATGCACAAGATTGGTTAAAAACCCTAATTGGACAAGAATATGCCTAGGGAGGACGAAAATGACCTAAATATTAATTCAATGACACAAACAAAGTTATTGGATGCACAAGATTGATTAAAAACCCTAATTTGACAAGAATAAGTCTAGGTAGGACGAAAATGACCTAATTGATCATCCAATGACACAAACACACCTATTGGATGCACAAGATTGGTTAAAAACCCTAATTGGACATGAATAAGCCTAGGGACGACGAAAACGACCTAATTGATCATCCATTGACACAAACACACCTATTGGATGAACAAGATTGGTTAAAAACCCTAATTGGACAAGAATAAGCCTAGGGAGGACGAAAATGACCTAATTGATCATCCAATGACACAAACACACCTATTGGATGCACAAGATTGGTTAAAAACCCTAATTGGACAAGAATATGCCTAGGGAGGACGAAAATGACCTAAATATTAATTCAATGACACAAACAAAGTTATTGGATGCACAAGATTGGTTAAAAACCCTAATTGGATAAGAATAAGCCTAGGGAGGACGAAAATGACCTAATTGATCATCCAATTACACAAACACACCTATTGGAAGCACAAGATTGGTTAAAAACCCTAATTGGACAAGAATATGCCTAGGGAGGACGAAAATGACCTAATTGATCATCCAATGACACAAACACACCTATTGGATGCACAAGATTGATTAAAAACCCTAATTGGACAAGAATTAGCCTAGGGAGGACGAAAATGACCTAATTGATCATCCAATGACACAAACACACCTATTGGATGCACAAGATTGGTTAAAAACCCTAATTGGACAAGAATATGCCTAGGGAGGACGAAAATGACCTAATTGATCATCCAATGACACAAACACACCTATTGGATGCACAAGATCGGTTAAAAACACTAATTGGACAAGAATAAGCCTAGGGAGGACGAAAGTGACCTAATTGATCATCCAATGACACAAACACACCTATTGGATGCACAAGATGGGTTAAAAACTCTAATTGGACAAGAATATGCCTAGGGAGGACGAAAATCACCTAAATGTTAATCCAATGACACAAATGAACTTATTAGATGTACAATATTGGTTAAAAACCCTAATTGGACAAGAATAAGTCTAGGGAGGACGAAAATGACCTAATTGATCATCCAATGACACAAACACACCTATTGGATGCACAAGATTGGTTAAAAACCCTAATTGGACAAGAATATGCCTAGGGAGGACGAAAATGACCTAATTGATCATCCAATGACACAAACACACCTATTGGAGCACAAGATCGGTTAAAAACCCTAATTGGACAAGAATAAGCCTAGGGAGGACGAAAATGACCTAATTGATCATCCAATGACACAAATGAACTTATTGGATGCACAAGATTAGTTAAAAACCCTAATTGGACAAGAATAAGCCTAGGGAGGACGAAAATAACCTAATTGATCATCCAGTGACACAAACACACCTATTGGATGCACAAGATTGGTCTAAAACTCTAATTGGCCAAGAATATGCCTAGGGAGGACGAAAATGACCTAAATGTTAATCCAATGACACAAATGAACTTATTGGATGCACAAGATCGGTTAAAAACCCTAATTGGACAAGAATAAGCCTAGGGAGGACGAAAATGACCTAATTGTTAATCCAATGACACAACTCAACTTATTGGAGGCACAAGATTGGTTAAAAACCTTAATTTGACAAGAATAAGCCTAGGGAGGACGAAAATGACCTAATTGATCATCCAATGACTCAAACACACCTATTGGATGCACAAGATTGGTTAAAAACCCTAATTGGACAAGAATATGCATAGGGAGGACGAAAATGACCTAATTGATCATCCAATGACACAAACACACCTATTGGATGCACAAGATTGGTTAAAAACCCTAATTGGACAAGAATATGCCTAGGGAGGACGAAAATGACCTAATTGATCATCCAATGACACAAACACACCTATTGGATGCACAAGATTGGTTAAAAACCCTAATTGGACAAGAATATGCCTAGGGAGGACGAAAATGACCTAAATATTAATTCAATGACACAAACAAAGTTATTGGATGCACAAGATTGATTAAAAACCCTAATTTGACAAGAATAAGTCTAGGTAGGACGAAAATGACCTAATTGATCATCCAATGACACAAACACACCTATTGGATGCACAAGATTGGTTAAAAACCCTAATTGGACAAGAATAAGCATAGGGAGGACGAAAACGACCTAATTGATCATCCAATGACACAAACACACCTATTGGATGCACAAGATTGGTTAAAAACCCTAATTGGACAAGAATATGCCTAGGGAGGACGAAAATGACCTAAATATTAATTCAATGACACAAACAAAGTTATTGGATGCACAAGATTGATTAAAAACCCTAATTTGACAAGAATAAGTCTAGGTAGGACGAAAATGACCTAATTGATCATCCAAAGACACAAACACACCTATTGGATGCACAAGATTGGTTAAAAACCCTAATTGGACAAGAATATGCCTAGGGAGGACGAAAATGACCTAAATATTAATTCAATGACACAAACAAAGTTATTGGATGCACAAGATTGATTAAAAACCCTAATTTGACAAGAATAAGTCTAGGTAGGACGAAAATGACCTAATTGATCATCTAATGACACAAACACACCTATTGGATGCACAAGATTGGTTAAAAACCCTAATTGGACAAGAATATGCCTAGGGAGGACGAAAATGACCTAAATATTAATTCAATGACACAAACAAAGTTATTGGATGCACAAGATTCGTTAAAAACCGTAATTGGGCAAGAAAAAGCCTAGGGAGGACGAAAATGACCTAATTGATCATCCAATGACACAAACACACCTATTGGATGCACAAGATTGGTTAAAAACCCTAATTGGACAAGAATAAGCCTAGGGAGGACGAAAATGACCTAATTGATCATCCAATGACACAAACACACCTATTGGATGCACAAGATTGGTTAAAAACACAAATTGGACAAGAATAAGCCTAGGGAGGACGAAAATGACCTAAATGTTAATCCAATGACACAACTCAAGTTATTGGATGCACAAGATTGATTAAAAACCCTAATTGGACAAGAATAAGCCTAGGGAGGACGAAAATGACCTAATTGATCATCCAATGACACAAACACACCTATTGGATGCACAAGATTGGTTAAAAACCCTAATTGGACAAGAATATGCCTAGGGAGGACGTAAAGGACCTAATTGATCATCCAATGACACAAACACACCTATTGGATGCACAAGATTGGTTAAAAACCCTAATTGGACAAGAATATGCCTAGGGAGGACGAAAATGACCTAATTGATCATCCAATGACACAAACACACCTATTGGATGCACAAGATTGGTTAAAAACCCTAATTGGACAAGAATAAGCCTAGGGAGGACGAAAATGACCTAAATGTTCGTCCAATGACACAAACACACCTATTGTTAGACATATGTTCGTTTTTGATGTTATTGACAAGCATCCAATTTGAAATACATCTAACATTGTCAACTGAGAAAAATTTCAGGAACAACAAATTCAATCCTACATACTCGAGACAATTGCTTGGAACTCAAGGAATCAACAAAATCCTGAAGATCCATGAGCACATCGATTAGTACAATCGATTCTATAACAGGGTTGAATAAGTTTACAAAGTTTGGTGTTATCTAATCGATTAGCACAATCGATTTGTACATCCTTAAAGAAAACAAACGGGCTATCAATCGATTCTCCAAATCGATTGGTACACATATTGGAAAATAAATTGTACAAGTCAGAGAGCCAGTTTGCCACAAATCGATTAGGCACATCGATTGAGTGAATCACCAAGACTAAACTGATTGTTTAAATCGATTGGACAAATCGATTGACATGCTTACTGAATTTAAAATGTGCAAGTCAGTAGCACGTTTTGCAGGCAATCGATTTGGCAAATCGATTGAAATAATCACTTCTTTAATTGTGTTTTTGTCTACACCGATTGAAACAATCGATTGGTAATGTCCCAGAGCCAAACCTGTTTACTAAATCGATTAGGCCAATCGATTCACTAAAACAAGTCTCAAAATAACTCAGGCCTGGAACATACACAATCGATTACTACAATCTGTTTATATACATCTGTGTAATAAAAGTTGGTATCAATCGACTTGGTAAATCGATTGAATAACCCAACTGATGAAAAGTTCTTCAGACTTAAGATCCACAATCGATTGGCACAATCGATTGACATAAAAGTTTTATAAACAGAGATGACTGAATGGTTAAATCGATTAAGCACATCGATGGTTTTGATCTCGTTGTTTGAACAAAACACATCAAGTCGATTCTGCAAATCGATTTAATCATATACTGTCATCAAAGTTTGAAGAACTACTTAAAATAATCGATTGAGCAAATCGATTAGTATGTACAGTTTCAAGATTCAAGAAAAACAAGACTCGCGAAATCGATTGAGGAAATCGATTAACCAGCATTATGACTTTAATGAATCGATTGGATAAATCGATGCATATGTTGTTTTTCCTGAAACTATATAAACTGTTTTTCAGTATCTTCTCAAAATACACAACAACATACACATAACTTTCTGATATCTTTGTTTCTCACTGTGAAATAACTTTGAACATTACTTTTTCAGTTATGAAGATTCATCTTTCATGATCCACAAGAACTGAGAAAGATTGCTGGAGAAACAACTTTAGAGAAGAAAACTGTTGAAGAAATTTCTGTGTAATTTCTGATTAGATACATCTGTAAACAAATTCTTAAAACAAATAACATTGAGAAATCCAGTCTTAACTGGTAGTTATCTTCTGTGATTGAGAGGTCTCATCAAGAAGAAACTTGACTGTAATCTTGGAAGAGTTTATGGGAGATAAACTCTGGGATTCATGGAGATAAGAATAGAATAGAAAGAATCGTTTTAGATTGATAGGCGAGGAGCTAGAACATCTGTAAACGGATTCTGAGATATTCTATTGGAAAGGCCAAGATTGGATTTGATCTTGGGACTGGATGTAGGTCGTTCAACAACGGCTGAACCAGTATAAATCACTGCGTACAATCTTTCTTACCCTTATCTCTTTTTAATTTCTGCAGTGTGTATTTGTCTGATATTGATTGAATGCTTGAATATCTTTCTGCATACTTTGATACTACATGAAAGACTGTTTCCAGCATGATTGTAAGTGAATCAATATCTTGAACAATAAACGTAACTGGTGCATCTCTCAATATATTCTTTGATCCATATACTTTGTGCATTCATTTGTATTGTAGTTTTGGGACCTTATTCTGATGCTGTGTTTAATAAATGTACGATTTGTTAAACTGCTGCGCATATCTCTAAAAATAGGTAATCTTCCGCATAATTTTCATTTAACAGAGGTTACTGGTACCAACACGGATATGACCTAAATGTTAATCCAATGACACAACTGAACTTATAGGATGCACAAGATTGGTTAAAAACCCTAATTGGACAAGAATAAGCCTAGGGAGTACGAAAATGACTTAATTGATCATCCAATGACACAAACACACCTATTGGATGCACAAGATTGGTTAAAAACCCTAATTGGACAAGAATATGCCTAGGGAGGACGAAAATGACCTAATTGATCATCCAATGACACAAACACACCTATTGGATGCACAAGATTGGTTAAAAACCCTAATTGGACAAGAATATGCCTAGGGAGGACGAAAATGACCTAATTGATCATCCAATGACACAAACACACCTATTGGATGCACAAGATTGGTTAAAAACCTTAATTGGACAAGAATAAGCCTAAGGAGGACGAAAATGACCTAATTGATCATCCAATGACACAAACACACCTATTGGATGCACAAGATGGGTTAAAAACCCTAATTGGACAAGAATATGCCTAGGGAGGACGAAAATGACCTAAATGTTAATCCAATGACACAAATGAACTTATTAGATGTACAAGATTGGTTAAAAACCCTAATTGGACAAGAATAAGCCTAGGGTGGACGAAAATGACCTAATTGATAATCCAATGACACAAACACACCTATTGGATGCACAAGATTGGTTAAAAACCCTAATTGGACAAGAATATGCCTAGGGAGGACGAAAATGACCTAAATATTAATTCAATGACACAAACAAAGTTATTGGATGCACAAGATTGGTTAAAAACCCTAATTGGACAAGAATAAGCCTAGGGAGGACGTAAATGACCTAATTGATCATCCAATGACACAAACACACCTATTGGATGCACAAGATTGGTTAAAAACCCTAATTGGACAAGAATATGCCTAGGGAGGACGAAAATGACCTAATTGATCATCCAATGACACAAACACACCTATTGGATGCACAAGATTGGTTAAAAACCCTAATTAGACAAGAATATGCCTAGGGAGGACGTAAATGACCTAATTGATCATCCAATGACACAAACACACCTATTGGATGCACAAGATTGGTTAAAAACCCTAATTGGACAAGAATATGCCTAGGGAGGACGAAAATGACCTAATTGATCATCCAATGACACAAACACACCTATTGGATGCACAAGATTGGTTAAGAACCCTAATTGGACAAGAATATGCCTAGGGAGGACGAAAATGATCTAAATATTAATTCAGTGACACAAACAAACTCATTGGATGCACAAGATTGGTTAAAAACCCTAATTGGACATTAATAAGCCTAGGGAGGACGAGAATGACCTAATTGATCATCCAATGACACAAATACACCTGTTGGAAGCACAACATTGGTTAAAAACCCTAATTGGACAAGAATAAGCCTAGGGAGGACGAAAATGACCTAATTGATCATCCAATGACACAAACACACCTATTGGATGCACAAGATTGGTTAAAAACCCTAATTGGACAAGAATATGCCTAGGGAGGACGAAAATGACCTAATTGATCGTCCAATGACACAAACACACCTATTGGATGCACAAGATTGGTTAAAAACCCTAATTGGTCAAGAATAAGCCTAGGCAGGACGAAAATGACCTAATTGATCATCCAATGACACAAACACACCTATTGGATGCACAAGATTCGTTAAAAACCCTAATTGGACAAGAATATGCCTAGGGAGGAAGAAAATGACCTAATTGATCATCCAATGACACAAACACACGTATTGGATGCACAAGATTGGTTAAAAACCCTAATTGGACAAGAATATGCCTAGGGAGGACGAAAATGACCTAAATATTAATTCAATGAAACAAACAAACTTATTGGATGCACAAGATTGGTTAAAAACCCTAATTGGACAAGAATATGCCTAGGGAGGACGAAAATGACCTAATCGATCATCCAATGACACAAACACACCTATTGGATGCACAAGATTGGTTAAAAACCCTAATTGGACAAAAATAAGCCTAGGGAGGATGAAAATGACCTAATTGATCATCCAATGACACAAACACACCAATTGGATGCACAAGATTCGTTAAAAACCCTAATTGGACAAGAATATGCCTAGGGAGGACGAAAATGACCTAATTGATCATCCAATGACACAAACACACCTATTGGATGCACAGGATCGGTTAAAAACCCTAATTGGACAAGAATATGCCTAGGGAGGACGAAAATGACGTAAATGTTAATCCAATGACACAACTCAACTTATTGGATGCACAAGATTGGTTAAAAACCCTAATTTGACAAGAATATGCCTAGGGAGGACGAAAATGACCTAATTGATCATCCAATTACACAAATGAACTTATTGGATGCACAAGATTAGTTAAAAACCCTAATTGGACAAGAATAAGCCTAGGGAGGACGAAAATAACCTAATTGATCATCCAATGACACAAACACACCTATTGGAAGCACAAGATTGGTCTAAAACTATAATTGGACAAGAATATGCCTAGGGAGGACGAAAATGACCTAAATGTTAATCCAATGACACAAATGAACTTATTGGATGCACAAGATTGGTTAAAAACTCTAATCGGACAAAATAAGCCTAGGGAGGACGAAAATGACCTAAATGTTAATCCAATGACACAACTCAACTTATTGGAAGCACAAGATTGGTTAAAAACCCTAATTGGGCATGAATAAGCCTTGGGAGGACGAAAATGACCTAATTGATCATCCAATGACACAAACGCACCTATTGGATGCCCAAGATTGGTTAAAAACCCTAATTGGACAAGAATATGCCTAGGGAGGACGAAAATGACCTAATTGATCATCCAATGACACAAACACACCTATTGGATGCACAAGATTGGTTAAAAACCCTAACTGGACAAGAATATGCCTAGGGAGGACGAAAATGACCTAATCGATCATCCAATGACACAAACACATCAATTGGATGCACAAGATTGGTTAAAAACCCTAATTGGACAAGAATAAGCCTAGGGAGGAAGAAAATGACCTAATTGATCATCCAATGACACAAACACACCAATTGGATGCACAAGATTGGTTAAAAACCCTACTTGGACAAGAATATGCCTAGGGAGGACGAAAATGACCTAAATATTAATTCAATGACACAAACAAACTTATCGGATGCACAAGATTGGTTAAAAACCCTAATTGGACAAGAATAAGCCTAGGGAGGACGAAAATGACCTAATTGATCATCCTATGACACAAACACACCTATTAGATGCACAAGATTGGTTAAAAACCCTAATTGGACAAGAATAAGCCTAGGGAGGACGAAAATGACAAAATTGATCATCCAATGACACAAACACACCTATTGGATGCACAAGATTGGTCTAAAACTCTAATTGGACAAGAATATGCCTAGGGAGGACAAAAATGACCTAAATGTTAATCCAATGACACAAACACACCTATTGGATGCACAAGATTGGTTAAAAACCCTAATTGGACATGAATAAGCCTAGGGAGGACGAAAATGACCTAATTGATAATCCAATGACACAAACACACCTATTGGATGCACAAGATTGGTTAAAAACCCTAATTGGACAAGAATATGCCTAGGGAGGACGAAAATGACCTAAATGTGAATCCAATGACACAAATGAACTTATTGGATGCACAAGATTGGTTAAAAACCTAACTGGACAAGAATAAGCCTAGGGAGAATGAAAATGACCTAAATGTTAATCCAATGACACAACTCAAGTTATTGGATGCACAAGATTGGTTAAAAACCCTAATTGGACAAGAATAAGCCTAGGGAGGACGAAAATGACCTAATTGATCATCCAATGACACAAACACACCTATTGGATGCACAAGATTGGTTAAAAACCCTAATTGGACAAGAATATGCCTAGGGAGGACGAAAATGACCTAATTGATCATCCAATGACACAAACACACCTATTGAATTCAAAAGATTGGTTAAAAACCCTAATTGGACAAAAATATGCCTAGGGAGGACCAAAATGACCTAAATATTATTTCAATGACACAAACAAACTTATTGGATGCACAAGATTGGTTAAAAACCCTAATTGGGCAAGAATAGGCCTAGGGAGGATCAAAGTGACCTAATTGATCATCCAATGA
>JBBPBR010000988.1:57954-88440 GCA_037974775.1 Cicer pinnatifidum
CAAAAGATTGGTTAAAAACCCTAATTGGACAAAAATATGCCTAGGGAGGACCAAAATGACCTAAATATTATTTCAATGACACAAACAAACTTATTGGATGCACAAGATTGGTTAAAAACCCTAATTGGGCAAGAATAGGCCTAGGGAGGATCAAAGTGACCTAATTGATCATCCAATGAGATAAACACACCTATTGGATGCACAAGATTGGTTAAAAACCCTAATTGGACAAGAATATGCCTAGGGAGGACGAAAATGACCTAAATGTGAATCCAATGACACAAATGAACTTATTGGATGCACAAGATTGGTTAAAAACCTAATTGGACAAGAATAAGCCTAGGGAGAATGAAAATGACCTAAATGTTAATCCAATGACACAACTCAACTTATTGGATGCACTAGATTGGTTAAAAACCCTAATTGGACAAGAATAAGCCTAGGGAGGACGAAAATGACCTAATTGATCATCCAATGACACAAACACACCTATTGGATGCACAAGATTGGTTAAAAATCCTAATTGGACAAGAATATGCCTAGGGAGGACGAAAATGACCTAAATATTAATTCAATGACACAAACACACCTATTGGATGCACAAGATTGGTTAAAAACCCTAATTGGAAAGAATAAGCCTAGGGAGGACGAAAATGACCTAATTGATCATCCAATGACACAAACACACCTATTGGATGCACAAGATTGGTTAAAAACCCTAATTGGACAAGAATATGCCTAGGGAGGACGAAAATGACCTAAATATTAATTCAATGACACAAACAAACTTATCGGATGCACAAGATTGGTTAAAAACCCTAATTGGACAAGAATAAGCCTAGGGAGGACGAAAATGACCTAATTGATCATCCAATGACACAAACACACCTATTGGATGCACAAGATTGGTTAAAAACGATAATTGGACAAGAATAAGCCTAGGGAGGACGAAAATGACCTAATTGATCATCCAATGACACAAACACACCTATTCGATGCACAAGATCGGTTTAAAACCCTAGTTGGACAATAATATACCTAGGGAGGACGAAAATAACCTAAATGTTAATCGAATGACACAAATGAACTTATTGGATGCACAAGATTGGTTAAAAACCCTAATTGGACAAGAATATGCCTAGGGAGGACGAAAATGACCTAAATATTAATTCAATGACACAAACAAACTTATCGGATGCACAAGATTGGTTAAAAACCCTAATTGGACAAGAATAAGCCTAGGGAGGACGAAAATGACCTAATTGATCATCCAATGACACAAACATACCTATTAGATGCACAAGATTGGTTAAAAACCCTAATTGGAAAAGAATCAGCCTAGGGAGGACGAAAATGACCTAAATATTAATTCAATGACACAAACAAACTTATCGGATGCACAAGATTGGTTAAAAACCCTAATTGGACAAGAATAAGCCTAGGGAGGACGAAAATGACCTAATTGATCATCCAATGACACAAAAAAACCTATTGGATGCACAAGATTGGTTAAAAACCCTAATTGGACAAGAATAAGCCTAGGGAGGACGAAAATGACCTAATTGATCATCCAATGACACAAACACACCTATTGGATGCACAAGATTGGTTAAAAACCCTAATTGGACAAGAATATGCCTAGGGAGGACGAAAATGACCTAAATATTAATTCAATGACACAAACAAAGTTATTCGATGCACAAGATTGGTTAAAAACCCTAATTGGACAAGAATAAGCCTAGGGAGGACGTAAGTGACCTAATTGATCATCCAATGACACAAACACACCTATTGGATGCACAAGATTGGTTAAAAACCTTAATTGGACAAGAATATGCCTAGGGAGGACGAAAATGACCTAAATATTAATTCAATGACACAAACAAACTTATCGGATGCACAAGATTGGTTAAAAACCCTAATTGGACAAGAATAAGCCTAGGGAGGACGAAAATGACCTAATTGATCATCCAATGACACAAACACACCTATTGGATGCACAAGATTGGTTAAAAACCCTAATTGGACAAGAATATGCCTAGGGAGGACGAAAATGACCTAAATGTTATTCCAATGACACAAATGAACTTATTGGATGCACAACATTGGTTAAAAACCCTAATTGGACAAGAGTAAGCCTAGGAAGGACGAAAAATACCTAATTGATCATCCAATGACACAAACACACCTATTGGATGCACAAGATTGGTTAGAAACCCTAATTTGACAAGAATATGCCTAGGGAGGACGAAAATGACCTAAATATTAATTCAATGACACAAACAAAGTTATTGGATGCACAAGATTGATTAAAAACCCTAATTTGACAAGAATAAGTCTAGGTAGGACGAAAATGACCTTATTGATCATCCAATGACACAAACACACCTATTGGATGCACAAGATTGGTTAAAAACCCTAATTGGAAAAGAATATGCCTAGGGAGGACAAAAATGACCTAAATACTAATTCAATGACACAAACAAAGTTATTGGATGCACAAGATTGATTAAAAACCCTAATTTGACAAGAATAAGTCTAGGTAGGACGAAAATGACCTAATTGATCATCCAACGACACAAACACACCTATTGGATGCACAAGATTGGTTAAAAACCCTAATTGGACAAGAATAAGCCTAGGGACGACAAAAACGACCTAATTGATCATCCAATGACACAAACACACCTATTGGATGCACAAGATTGGTTAAAAACCCTAATTGGACAAGAATAAGCCTAGGGAGGACGAAAATGACCTAATTGATCATCCAATGACACAAACACACCTATTGGATGCACAAGATTGGTTAAAAACCCTAATTGGACAAGAATAAGCCTATGGAGGCCGAAAATGACATAATTGATCATCCAATGACACAAACACACCTATTGGATGCACAAGATTGGTTAAAAACCCTAATTGGACAAGAATAAGCCTAGGGAGGACGAAAATGACCTAATTGATCATCCAATGACACAAACACACATATTGGATGCACAAGATTGGTTAAAAACCCTAATTGGACAAGAATATGCCTAGGGAGGACGAAAATGACCTAATTGGTCATCCAATGACACAAACACACCTATTGGATGCACAAGATTGGTTAAAAACCCTAATTGGACAAGAATAAGCCTAGGGAGGACGAAAATAACCTAATTGATCATCCAATGATACAAACACACCTATTGGATGCACAAGATTGGTTAAAAACCCTAATTGGACAAGAATATGCCTAGGGAGGACGAAAATGACCTAAATATTAATTCAATGACACAAACAAACTTATCGGATGCACAAGATTGGTTAAAAACCCTAATTGGACAAGAATAAGCCTAGGGACGACGAAAATGACCTAATTGATCATCCAATGACACAGACACACCTATTAGATGCACAAGATTAGTTAAAAACCCTTATTGAACAAGAATAAGCCTAGGGAGGACGAAAATGACCTAATTGATCATCCAATGACACAAACACACCTATTAGATGTACAAGATTGGTTAAAAACCCTAATTGGACAAGGATAAGCCTAGGGAGGACGAAAATGACCTAATTGATCATCCAATGACACAAACACACCTATTGGATGCACAAGATTGGTTAAAAACCCTAATTGGACAAGAATATGCCTAGGGAGGACGAAAATGACCTAATTGATCATCCAATGACACAAACACACCTATTGGATGCACAAGATTGGTTAAAAACCCTAATTGGACAAGAATATACCTAGGGAGGAAGAAAATGACCTAAATATTAGTTTAATGACACAAACAAAGTTATTGGATGCACAAGATTGGTTAAAAACCCTAATTGTACAAGAATAAGCCTAGAGAGGACGTAAATGACCTAATTGATCATCCAATGACACAAACACACCTATTGGATGCACAAGATTGGTTAAAAACCCTAATTGGACAAGAATATGCCTAGGGAGGACGAAAATGACCTAAATACTGATTCAATGACACAAACAAAGTTATTGGAAGCACAAGATTGGTTAAAAACCCTAATTGGACAAGAATAAGCCTAGGGAGGACGTAAATGACCTAATTGATCATCCAATGACACAAACACACCTATTGGATGCACAAGATTGGTTAAAAACCCTAATTGGACAAGATTATGCCTAGGGAGGACGAAAATGACCTAATTGATTAAAAACCCTTATTGGACAAGAATAAGCCTAGGGAGGACGAAAATTACCTAATTGGTTAAAAACCCTAATTGGACAAGAATATGCCTAGGGAGGACATAAATGACTTAATTGATCATCCAATGACACAAACACACCTATTGGATGCACAAGATTGGTTAAAAACCCTAATTGGACAAGAATATGCCTAGGGAGGACGAAAATGACCTAAATATTAATTCAATGACACAAACAAACTTATCGGATGCACAAGATTGGTTAAAAACCCTAATTGGACAAGAATAAGCCTAGGGAGGACGAAAATGACCTAATTGATCGTCCAATGATACAAACACACCTATTGGATGCACAAGATTGGTTAAAAACCCTAATTGGACAAGAATAAGCCTAGGGAGGACGAAAATGACCTAATTGATCATCCAATGACACAAACACACCTATTGGATGCACAAGATTGGTTAAAAACCCTAATTGAACAAGAATATGCCTAGGGAGGACGAAAATGACCTAATTGATCATCCAATGACACAAACGAACTTATTGGATGCACAAGATTGGTTAAAAACCCTAATTGGACAAGAATAAGCCTAGGGAGGACGAAAATGACCTAATTGATTATCCAATGACACAAACACACCTATTGGATGCACAAGATTGGTTAAAAACCCTAATTGGACAAGAATAAGCCTAGGGAGGACGAAAATGACCTAATTAATTATCCAATGACACAAACACACCTATTGGATGCACAAGATTGGTTAAAAACCCTAATTGGACAAGAATAAGCCTAGGGAGGACGAAAATGACCTAATTGATCATCCAATGACACAAACACACCTATTGGATGCACAAGATTGGTTAAAAACCCTAATTGGACAAGAATAAGCCTAGGGAGGACGAAAATGACCTAATTGATCATCCAATGACACAAACACACCTATTGGATGCACAAGATTGGTTAAAAACCCTAATTGGACAAGAATAATCCTAGGGAGGACAAAAATGACCTAATTGATCATCCAATGACACAAATGAACTTATTGGATGCACAAGATTGGTTAAAAACCCTAGTTGTAGAAGAATATGCCTAGGGAGGACGAAAATGACCTAATTGATCTTCCAATGACACAAATGAACTTATTGGATGCACAAGATTTGTTAAAAACCCTAATTGGACAAGAATAAACCTAGGGAGGACGAAAATGACCTAATTGATCATCCAATGACACAAACACACCTATTGGATGCACAAGATTGGTTAAAAACCCTAATTGGACAAGAATAAGCCTAGGGAGGACGAAAATGACCTAAATGTTAATCCAATGACCCAACTCAACTTATTGGATGCACAAGATTGGTTAAAAACCCTAATTGGACAAGAATAAGCATAGGGAGGACGAAAATGACCTAATTGATCATCCAATGACACAAACACACCTATTGGATGCACAAGATTGGTTAAAAACCCTAATTGGACAAGAATAAGCCTAGGGAGGACGAAAATGACCTAATTGATCATCCAATGACACAAACACACCTATTGGATGCACAAGATTGGTTAAAAACCCTAATTTGACTAGAATAAGCCTAGGGAGGACGAAAATAACCTAATTAATCATCCAATGACACAAACACACCTATTGGATGCACAAGAATGGTTAAAAACCCTAATTGGACAAGAATATGCCTAGGGAGGACGAAAATGACCTAAATGTTAATCCAATGACACAAATGAACTTATTGGATGCACAAGATTGGTTAAAAACCCTAATTGGACAAGAATAAGCCTAGGGAGGACGAAAATGACCTAAATGTTAATCCAATGACACAACTCAACTTATTGGATGCACAAGATTGGTTAAAAACCCTAATTGGACAAGAATAAGCCTATGGAGGACGAAAATGACCTAATTGATTATCCAATGACACAAACATACCTATTGGATGCACAAGATTGGTTAAAAACCCTAATTGGACAAGAATAAGCCTAGGGAGGACGAAAATGACCTAATTGATCATCCAATGACACAAACACACCTATTGGATGCACAAGATTGGTTAAAAACCCTAATTGGACAAGAATATGCCTAGGGAGGACGAAAATGACCTAATTGATCATCCAATGACACAAACACACCTATTGGATGCAGAAGATTGGTTAAAAACCCTAATTGGACAATAATATGCGTAGGGAGGACGAAAATGACCTAAATATTAATTCAATGACACAAACAAACTTATTGGATTCACAAGATTGGTTAAAAACCCTAATTGGGCAAGAATAGGCCTAGGGAGGACGAAAATGACCTAATTGATCATCCAATGACACAAACACACCTATTGGATGCACAAGATTGGTTAAAAACCCTAATTGGACAAGAATAAGCCTAGGGAGGACGAAAATGACCTAATTGATCATCCAATGACACAAACACACCTATTGGATGCACAAGATTGGTTAAAAACCCTAATTGGACAAGAATATGCCTAGGGAGGACGAAAATGACCTAATTGATCATCCAATGACACAAACACAGCTATTGGATGCACAAGATTGGTTAAAAACACTAATTGGACAAGAATATTCCTAGGGAGGACGAAAATGACCTAAATATTAATTCAATGACACAAACAAACTTATCGGATGCACAAGATTGGTTAAAAACCCTAATTGGACAAGAATAAGCCTAGGGAGGACGAAAATGACCTAATTGATCATCCAATGACACAAACACACCTATTGGATGCACAAGATAGGTTAAAAACCCTAATTGGAGAAGAATATGCCTAGGGAGGACGAAAATGACCTAATTGATCATCCAATGACACAAACACACCTATTGGATGCACAAGATTGGTTAAAAACCCTAATTGGACAAGAATAAGCCTAGGGAGGACGAAAATGACCTAATTGATCATCCAATGACACAAACACACCTATTGGATGCACAAAATTGGTTAAAAACCCTAATTGGACAAGAATAAGCCTAGGGAGAACGAAAATGATATAAATGTTAATCCAATGACACAACTCAACTTATTGGATGCACAAGATCGGTTAAAAACCCAAATTGGACAAGAATAAGCCTAGGGAGGACGAAAATGACCTAATTGATCATCCAATGACACAAACACACCTATTGGATGCACAAGATTGGTTAAAAACCCTAATTGGACAAGAATAAGCCTAGGGAGGACGAAAATGACCTAATTGATCATCCAATGACACAAACACACCTATTGGATGCACAAGATTGGTTAAAAACCCTAATTGGACAAGAATATGTCTAGGGAGGACGAAATTGACCTTAATGTTAATTCAATGACACAAATGAACTTATTGGATGCACAAGATTGGTTAAAAACCCTAATTGGAGAAGAATAAGCCTAGGGTGGATCAAAATGATCTAATTGATCATCCAATGACACAAACACACCTATTGGATGCACAAGATTGGTTAAAAACCCTAATTGGACAAGAATAAGCCTAGGGAGGACGAAAATGACCTAATTGATCATCCAATGACACAAACACACCTATTGGATGCACAAGATTGGTTAAAAACCCTAATTGGACAAGAATACGCCTAGGGAGGACGATAATGACCTAATTGATCATCCAATGACACAAACACACCTATTGGATGCACAAGATTGGTTAAAAACCTTAATTGGACAAGAATATGACTAGGGAGGACGAAAATGACCTAAATGTTAATCCAATGACACAAATGAACTTATTGGATGCACAAGATTAGTTAAAAACCCTAATTGGACAAGAATAAGCCTAGGGAGGATCAAAATGACCTAATTGATCATCCAATGACACAAACACACCTATTGGATGCACAAGATTGGTTAAAAACCCTAATTGGACAAGAATATGCCTAGGGAGGACGAAAATGACCTAAATGTTAATCCAATGACACAAATGAACTTATTGGATGCACAAGATTGGTTAAAAACCCTAATTGGACAAGAATAAGCCTAGGGAGGAAGAAAATGACCTAAATGTTAATCCAATGACACAACTCAACTTATTGGATGCACAAGATTGGTTAAAAACCATAATTGGACAAGAATAAGCCTAGGGAGGACGAAAATGACCTAATTGATCATCCAATGACACAAACACACCTATTGGATGCACAAGATTGGTTAAAAACCCTAATTGGACAAGAATATGCCTAGGGAGGACGAAAATGACCTAAATGTTAATCCAATGACACAACTCAACTTATTGGATGCACAAGATTGGTTAAAAACCCTAATTGGACAAGAATATGCCTCGGGAGGACGAAAATGACCTAAATGTTAATCCAATGACACAACTCAACTTATTGAATGCACAAGATTGGTTAAAAACCCTAATAGGACAAGAACAAGCCTAGGGAGGACGAAAATGACCTAATTGATCATCCAATGACACAAACACACCAATTGGATGCACAAGATTGGTTAAAAACCCTAATTGGACAAGAATATGCCTAGGGAGGACGAAAATGACCTAAATATTAATTCAATGACACAAACAAACTTATCGGATGCACAAGATTGGTTAAAAACCCTAATTGGACAAGAATAAGCCTAGGGAGGACGAAAATGACCTAATTGATCATCCAATGACACAAACACACCTATTGGATGCACAAGATTGGTTAAAAACCCTAATTGGACAAGAATATGCCTAGGGAGGACGAAAATGACCTAAACATTAATTCAATGACACAAACACACCTATTGGATGCACAAGATTGGTTAAAAACCATAATTGGACAAGAATAAGCCTAGGGAGGACGAAAATGACCTAATTGATCATCCAATGACACAAATGAACTTATTGGATGCACAAGATTGGTTAAAAACCCTAATTGGACAAGAATATGCCTAGGGAGGACGAGAATGACCTAAATGTTAATCCAATGACACAACTCAACTTCATGGATGCACAAGATTGGTTAAAAACCCTAATTGGACAAGAATAAGCCTAGGGAGGACGAAAATGACCTAATTGATCATCCAATGACACAAACACACCTATTGGATGCACAAGATTGGTTAAAAACCCTAATTGGACAAGAATATGCCTAGGGAGGACGAAAATGACCTAAATGTTAATCCAATGACACAAATGAACTTATTAGATGTACAAGATTGGTTAAAAACCCTAATTGGACAAGAATAAGCCTAGGGTGGACGAAAATGACCTAATTGATAATCCAATGACACAAACACACCTATTGGATGCACAAGATTGGTTAAAAACCCTAATTGGACAAGAATATGCCTAGGGAGGACGAAAATGACCTAAATATTAATTCAATGACACAAACAAAGTTATTGGATGCACAAGATTGGTTAAAAACCCTAATTGGACAAGAATAAGCCTAGGGAGGACGTAAATGACCTAATTGATCATCCAATGACACAAACACACCTATTGGATGCACAAGATTGGTTAATAACCCTAATTGGACAAGAATATGCCTAGGGAGGAAGAAAATGACCTAAATATTAATTTAATGACACAAACAAAGTTATTGGATGCACAAGATTGGTTAAAAACCCTAATTGTACAAGAATAAGTCTAGGGAGGACATAAATGACCTAATTGATCATCCAATGACACAAACACACCTATTGGATGCACAAGATTGGTTAAAAACCCTAATTGGACAAGAATATGCCTAGGGAGGACGAAAATGACCTAAATATTAATTCAATGACACAAACAAAGTTATTGGATGCACAAGATTGGTTAAAAACCCTAATTGGACAAGAATAAGCCTAGGGAGGACGTAAATGACCTAATTGATCATCCAATGACACAAACACACCTATTGGATGCACAAGATTGGTTAAAAACCCTAATTGGACAAGATTATGCCTAGGGAGGACGAAAATGACCTAATTGATTAAAAACCCTTATTGGACAAGAATAAGCCTAGGGAGGACGAAAATTACCTAATTGGTTAAAAACCCTAATTAGACAAGAATATGCCTAGGGAGGACATAAATGACTTAATTGATCATCCAATGACACAAACACACCTATTGGATGCACAAGATTGGTTAAAAACCCTAATTGGACAAGAATATGCCTAGGGAGGACGAAAATGACCTAAATATTAATTCAATGACACAAACAAACTTATCGGATGCACAAGATTAGTTAAAAACCATAATTGGACAAGAATAAGCCTAGGGAGGACGAAAATGACCTAATTGATCAACCAATGAAACAAACACACCTATTGGATGCACAAGATTGGTTGAAAACCCTAATTGGACAACAATATGCCTAGGGAGGACGAAAATGACCTAATTGATCATCCAATGACACAAATGAACTTATTGGACGCACAAGATTAGTTAAAAACCCTAATTGGACAAGAATAAGCCTAGGGAGGATGAAACTAACCTAATTGATCATCCAATGACACAAACACACCTATTGGATGCACAAGATTGGTCTAAAACTCTAATTGGACAAGAATATACCTAGGGAGGACGAAAATGACCTAAATGTTAATCCAATGACACAAATGAACTTATTGGATGCACAAGATTGGTTAAAAACCCTAATTGGACAAGAATAAGCCTAGGGAGGACGAAAATGACCTAAATGTTAATCCAATGACACAACTAACCTTATTGGATGCAAAAGATTGGTTAAAACCCCTAATTGGGCAAGAATAAGCCTAGGGAGGACGAAAATGACCTAATTGATCATCCAATGACACAAACACACCTATTGGATGCACAAGATTGGTTAAAAACCCTAATTGGACAAGAATAAGCCTAGGGAGGACGAAAATGACCTAAATGTTAATCCAATGACACAACTCAACTTATTCGATGCACAACATTGGTTAAAAACCCTAATTGGACAAGAATAAGAATAGGGAGGACGAAAATAACCTAATTGATCACCCAATGACACAAACACACCTATTGGATGCACAAGATTCGTTAAAAACCCTAATTGGACAAGAATATGCCTAGGGAGGACGAAAATGACCTAATTGATCATCCAATGACACAAACACACCTATTGGATGCACAAGATTCGTTAAAAACCCTAATTGGACAAGAATATGCCTAGGGAGGACGAAAATAACCTAATTGATCATCCAATGACACATACACACCTATTGGATGCACAAGATTGGTTAAAAACCCTAATTGGACAAGAATATGCCTAGGGAGGACGAAAATGACCTAATTGATCATCCAATGACACAAACACACCTATTGGATGCACAAGATTGGTTAAAAACCCTAATTGGACAAGAATAAGCCTAGGGATGACGAAAATGACCTAAATGTTAATCCAATGACACAACTCAACTTATTGGATGCACAAGATTGGTTAAAAACCCTAATTGGACAAGAATAAGCCTATGGGGGACGAAAATGACCTAATTGATCATCCAATGACACAAACACACCTATTGGATGCACAAGATTGGTTAAAAACCCTAATTGGACAAGAATAAGCCTAGGGAGGACGAAAATGACCTAAATGTTAATCCAATGACACAACTCAACTTATTGGATGCACAAGATTGGTTAAAAACCCTAATTGGACAAGAAAAACCCTAGGGAGGACGAAAATGACCTAATTGATCATCCAATGACAAAAACACGCCTATTGGATGCACAAGATTGGTTAAAAACCCTAATTGGACAAGAATAAGCCTAGGGAGGACGAAAATGACCTAATTGATCATCCATTGACACAAACACACCTATTGGATGCACAAGATTGGTTAAAAACTCTAATTGGACAAGAATAAGCCTAGGGAGGACGAAAATGACCTAATTGATCATCCAATGACACAAACACACCTATTGGATGCACAAGATTGGTTAAAAACCCTAATTGGACAAGAATAAGCCTAGGGAGGACGAAAATGACCTAATTGATCATCCAATGACACAAACACACCTATTGGATGCACAAGATTGGTTAAAAACCCTAGTTGGACAAGAATATGCCTAGGGAGGACGAAAATGACCTAATTGATCATCCAATGACACAAATGAACTTATTGGATGCACACGATTTGTTAAAAACCCTAATTGGACAAGAATAAGCCTAGGGAGGACGAAAATGACCTAATTGATCATCCAATGACACAAACACACCTATTGGATGCACAAGATTGGTTAAAAACCCTAATTGGACAAGAATATGCCTAAGGAGAACTAAAATGACCTAAATTGATCATCCAGTGACACAAAAACACCTATTGGATGCACAAGATTGGTTAAAAACCCTAATTGGACAAGAATATGCCTAGGGAGGACGAAAATGACCTAATTGATCATCCAATGACACAAACACACCTATTGGATGCACAAGATTCGTTAAAAACCCTATTGGACAAGAATATGCCTCGGGAGGACGAAAATGAACTAATTGATCATCCAATAACACAAACACACCTATTAGATGAACAAGATTGGTTAAAAACCCTAATTGGACAAGAATATGCCTTGGGAGGACGAAAATGACCTAATTGATCATCCAATGACACAAACACACCTATTGGATGAACAAGATTGGTTAAAAACCCTAATTGGACAAGAATATGCCTAGGGAGGACGAAAATGACCTAATTGATCATCCAATGACACAAACACACCTATTGGATGCACAAGATTGGTTAAAAACCCTAATTGGACAAGAATAAGCGTAGGGAGAACGAAAATGACCTAAATGTTAATCCAACGACACAACTCAACTTATTGGATGCACAAGATTGGTTAAAAACCCTAATTGGACAAGAATAAGCCTAGGGAGGACGAAAATGACCTAATTGATCATCCAATGACACAAACACACCGATTGGATGCACAAGATTGGTTAAAAACCCTAATTGGACAAGAATATGCCTAGGGAGGACGAAAATGACCTAAATATTAATTCAATGACACAAACAAACTTATCGGATGCACAAGATTGGTTAAAAACCCTAATTGGACAAGAATAAGCCTAGGGAGGACGAAAATGACCTAATTGATCATCCAATGACACAAACACACCTATTGGATGCACAAGATTGGTTAAAAACCCTAATTGGACAAGAATAAGCCTAGGGAGGACGAAAATGACCTAATTAGTCATCCAATGACACAAACACACCTATTGGATGCACAAGATTGGTTAAAAACCCTAATTGGACAAGAATATGCCTATGGAGGACGAAAATGACCTAATTGATCATCCAATGACACAAACACACCTTTTGGATGCACAAGATCGGTTAAAAACCCTAATTGGACAAGAATATGCCTAGGGAGGACGAAAATGACCTAATTGATCATCCAATGACACAAACACACCTATTGGATGCACAAGATTGGTTAAAAACCCTAATTGGACAAGAATATGCCTAGGGAGGACGAAAATGACCTAATTGATCATCCAATGACACAAATGAACTTGTTGGATGCACAAGATTAGTTAAAAACCCTAATTGGACAAGAATAAGCCTAGGGAGGAAGAAAATAACCTAATTGATCATCCAATGACACAAACACACCTATTGGATGCACAAGATTGGTTAAAAACCCTAATTGGACAAGAATATGCCTAGGGAGGACGAAAATGACCTAATTGATCATCCAATGACACAAACACACCTATTGGATGCACAAGATTGGTTAAAAACCCTAATTGGACAAGAATAAGCCTAGGGAGGACGAAAATGACCTAAATGTTAATCCAATGACACAACTCAACTTATCGGATGCACAAGATTGGTTAAAAACCCTAATTGGACAAGAATATGCCTAGGGAGGAAGAAAATGACCTAAATATTAATTTAATGACACAAACAAACTTATCAGATGCACAAGATTGGTTAAAAACCCTAATTGGACAAGAATAAGCCTAGAGAGGACGAAAATGACCTAATTGATCATCCAATGACACAAACACACCTATTGGATGCACAAGATTGGTTAAAAACCCTAATTGGACAAGAATATGCCTAGGGAGGACGAAAATGACCTAATTGATCATCCAATGACACAAACACACCTATTGGATGTACAAGATCGGTTAAAAACCCTAATTGGACAAGAATATGCCTAGGGAGGACGAAAATGACCTAATTGATCATCCAATGACACAAACACACCTATTGGATGCACAAGATTGGTTAAAAACCCTAATTGGACAAGAATATGCCTAGGGAGGACGAAAATGACCAAATTGATCATCCAATGTCACAAATGAACTTATTGGATGCACAAGATTAGTTAAAAACCCTAATTGGACAAGAATAAGCCTAGGGAGGACGAAAATAACCTAATTGATCATCCAATGACACAAACACACCTATTGGATGCACAAGATTGGTCTAAAACTCTAATTGGACAAGAATATGCCTAGGGAGGACGAAAATGACCTAAATGTTAATCCAATGACACAAATGAACTTATTGGATGCACAAGATTGGTTAAAAACCCTAATTGGACAAGAATAAGCCTAGGGAGGACGAAAATGACCTAAATGTTAATCCAATGACACAACTCAACTTATTGGATGCACAAGATTGGTTAAAAACCCTAATTGGGCAAGAATAGGCCTAGGGAGGATGAAGATGACCTAATTGATCATCCAATGACACAAACACACCTATTGGATGCACAAGATTGGTTAAAAACCCTAATTAAACAAGAATAACGTAGGGAGGACGAAAATGACCTAATTGATCATCCAATGAGACAAACACACCTATTGGATGCACAAGATTGGTTAAAAACCCTAATTGGACAAGAATATGCCTAGGGAGGACGAAAATGACCTAATTGATCATCCAATGACACAAATGAACTTATTGGATGCACAAGATTAGTTAAAAACCCTAATTGGACAAGAATAAGCCTAGGGAGGACGAAAATAACCTAATTGATCATCCAGTGACACAAACACACCTATTGGATGCACAAGATTGGTCTAAAACTCTAATTGGCCAAGAATATGCCTAGGGAGGACGAAAATGACCTAAATGTTAATCCAATGACACAAATGAACTTATTGGATGCACAAGATCGGTTAAAAACCCTAATTGGACAAGAATAAGCCTAGGGAGGACGAAAATGACCTAATTGTTAATCCAATGACACAACTCAACTTATTGGAGGCACAAGATTGGTTAAAAACCTTAATTTGACAAGAATAAGCCTAGGGAGGACGAAAATGACCTAATTGATCATCCAATGACTCAAACACACCTATTGGATGCACAAGATTGGTTAAAAACCCTAATTGGACAAGAATATGCATAGGGAGGACGAAAATGACCTAATTGATCATCCAATGACACAAACACACCTATTGGATGCACAAGATTGGTTAAAAACCCTAATTGGACAAGAATATGCCTAGGGAGGACGAAAATGACCTAATTGATCATCCAATGACACAAACACACCTATTGGATGCACAAGATTGGTTAAAAACCCTAATTGGACAAGAATATGCCTAGGGAGGACGAAAATGACCTAAATATTAATTCAATGACACAAACAAAGTTATTGGATGCACAAGATTGGTTAAAAACCCTAATTGGACAAGAATAAGCCTAAGGAGGACGAAAATGACCTAATTGATCATCCAATGACACAAACACACGTATTGGATGCACAAGATTGGTTAAAAACTCTAATTGGAAAAGAATATGCCTAGGGAGGACGAAAATGACCTAAATGTTAATTCAATGACACAAATGAACTTATTGGATGCACAACATTGGTTAAAAACCCTAATTGGACAAGAGTAAGCCTAGGAAGGACGAAAATAACCTAATTGATGATCCAATGACACAAACACACCTATTGGATGCACAAGATTGGTTAAAAACCCTAATTGGACAAGAATATGCCTAGGGAGGACGAAAATGACCTAAATATTAATTCAATGACACAAACAAAGTTATTGGATACACAAGATTGATTCAAAACCCTAATTTGACAAGAATAAGTCTAGGTAGGACGAAAATGACCTAATTGGTCATCTAATGACACAAACACACCTATTGGATGCACAAGATTGGTTAAAAACCCTAATTGGACAAGAATATGCCTAGGGAGGACGAAAATGACCTAAATATTAATTCAATGACACAAACAAAGTTATTGGATGCACAAGATTGGTTAAAAACCCTAATTGGACAAGAATAAGCCTAGGGAGGACGAAAATGACCTAATTGATCATCCAATGACACAAACACACCTATTGGATGCACAAGATTGGTTAAAAACCCTAATTGGACAAGAATATGCCTAGGGAGGACGAAAATGACCTAAATATTAATTCAATGACACAAACAAAGTTATTGGATGCACAAGATTGGTGAAAAACCCTAATTGGACAAGAATAAGCCTAGGGGGAACGAAAATGACCTAATTGATCATCCAATGACACAAACACACCTATTGGATGCACAAGATTGGTTAAAAACCCTAATTGGACAAGAATATGCCTAGGGAGGACGAAAATGACCTAAATATTAATTCAATGACACAAACAAAGTTATTGGATGCACAAGATTGGTTAAAAACCCTAATTGGACAAGAATAAGCCTAGGGAGGACGAAAATGACCTAATTGATCATCCAATGACACAAACACACCTATTGGATGCACAAGATTGGTTAAAAACCCAAGTTGGACAAGAATATGCCTAGGGAGGACGAAAATAACCTAATTGATCATCCAATGACACAAATGAACTTATTGGATGCACAAGGTTTGTTAAAAACCCTAATTGGACAAGAATAAGCTTAGGAAGGACGAAAATAACTTAATTGATCATCCAAAGACACAAACACACCTATTGGATGCACAAGATTGGTTAAAAACCCTAATTGGACAAGAATATGCCTAGGGAGGACGAAAATGACCTAAATATTAATTCAATGACACAAACAAAGTTATTGGATGCACAAGATTGGTTAAAAACCCTAATTGGACAAGAATAAGCCTAGGGAGGACGAAAATGACCTAATTGATCATCCAATGACACAGACACACCTATTGGATGCACAAGATTGGTTAAAAACCTTAATTGGACAAGAATAAGCCTAGGGAGGACGAAAATGACCTAATTGATCATCCAATGACACAAACACTCCTATTGGATGCACAAGATTGGTTAAAAACCCTAATTGGACAAGAATAAGCCTAGGGAGGACGAAAATGACCTAATTGATCATCCAATGACACAAACACACCTATTGGATGCACAAGATTGGTTAAAAACCCTAATTGGACAAGAATATGCCTAGGGAGGACGAAAATGACCTAATTGATCATCCAATGACACAAACACACCTATTGGATGCACAAGATTGGTTAAAAACCATAATTGGACAAGAATAAGCAAAGGGAGGACGAAAATGACCTAATTGATCATCCAATGACACAAACACACCTATTGGATGCACAAGATTGGTTAAAAACCCTAATTGGACAAGAATATGCCTAGGGAGGACGAAAATGACCTAATTGATCATCGAATGACACAACACACCTATTGGATGCACAAGATTGGTTAAAAACCCTAATTGGACAAGAATATGCCTAGGGAGGACGAAAATGACCTAATTGATCATCCAATGACACAAACACACCTATTGGATGCACAAGATTGGTTAAAAACCATAATTGGACAAGAATATGCCTAGGGAGGACGAAAATGACCTAAATATTAATTCAATGACACAAACAAACTTATTGGATGCACAAGATTGGTTAAAAACCCTAATTGGACAAGAATAAGCCTAAGGAGGACGAAAATGACCTAATTGATCATCCAATGACACAAACACACCTATTAGATGCACAAGATGTTAGACATATGTTCGTTTTTGATGTTATTGACAAGCATCCAATTTGAAATACATCTAACATTGTCAACTGAGAAAAATTTCAGGAACAACAAATTCAATCCTACATACTCGAGACAATTGCTTGGAACTCAAGGAATCAACAAAATCTTGAAGATCCATGAGCACATCGATTAGTACAATCGATTCTATAACAGGGTTGAATAAGTTTACAAAGTTTGGTGTTACCCAATCGATTAGCACAATCGATTTGTACATCCTTAAAGAAAACAAACGGGCTATCAATCGATTCTCCAAATCGATTGGTACACATATTGGAAAATAAATTGTACAAGTCAGAGAGCCAGTTTGCCACAAATCGATTAGGCACATCGATTGAGTGAATCACCAAGACTAAACTGATTGTTTAAATCGATTGGACAAATCGATTGACATGCTTACTGAATTTAAAATGTGCAAGTCAGTAGCACGTTTTGCAGGCAATCGATTTGGCAAATCGATTGAAATAATCACTTCTTTAATTGTGTTTTTGTCTACACCGATTGAAACAATCGATTGGTAATGTCCCAGAGCCAAACCTGTTTACTAAATCGATTAGGCCAATCGATTCACTAAAACAAGTCTCAAAATAACTCAGGTCTGGAACATACACAATCGATTACTACAATCTGTTTATATACATCTGTGTAATAAAAGTTGGTATCAATCGACTTGGTAAATCGATTGAATAACCCAACTGATGAAAAGTTCTTCAGACTTAAGATCCACAATCGATTGGCACAATCGATTGACATAAAAGTTTTATAAACAGAGATGACTGAATGGTTAAATCGATTAAGCACATCGATGGTTTTGATCTCGTTGTTTGAACAAAACACATCAAGTCGATTCTGCAAATCGATTTAATCATATACTGTCATCAAAGTTTGAAGAACTACTTAAAATAATCGATTGAGCAAATCGATTAGTATGTACAGTTTCAAGATTCAAGAAAAACAAGACTCGCGAAATCGATTGAGGAAATCGATTAACCAGCATTATGACTTTAATGAATCGATTGGATAAATCGATGCATATGTTGTTTTTCCTGAAACTATATAAACTGTTTTTCAGTATCTTCTCAAAATACACAACAACATACACATAACTTTCTGATATCTTTGTTTCTCACTGTGAAATAACTTTGAACATTACTTTTTCAGTTATGAAGATTCATCTTTCATGATCCACAAGAACTGAGAAAGATTGCTGGAGAAACAACTTTAGAGAAGAAAACTGTTGAAGAAATTTCTGTGTAATTTCTGATTAGATACATCTGTAAACAAATTCTTAAAACAAATAACATTGAGAAATCCAGTCTTAACTGGTAGTTATCTTCTGTGATTGAGAGGTCTCATCAAGAAGAAACTTGACTGTAATCTTGGAAGAGTTTATGGGAGATAAACTCTGGGATTCATGGAGATAAGAATAGAATAGAAAGAATCGTTTTAGATTGATAGGCGAGGAGCTAGAACATCTGTAAACGGATTCTGAGATATTCTATTGGAAAGGCCAAGATTGGATTTGATCTTGGGACTGGATGTAGGTCGTTCAACAACGGCTGAACCAGTATAAATCACTGCGTACAATCTTTCTTACCCTTATCTCTTTTTAATTTCTGCAGTGTGTATTTGTCTGATATTGATTGAATGCTTGAATATCTTTCTGCATACTTTGATACTACATGAAAGACTGTTTCCAGCATGATTGTAAGTGAATCAATATCTTGAACAATAAACGTAACTGGTGCATCTCTCAATATATTCTTTGATCCATATACTTTGTGCATTCATTTGTATTGTAGTTTTGGGACCTTATTCTGATGCTGTGTTTAATAAATGTACGATTTGTTAAACTGCTGCGCATATCTCTAAAAATAGGTAATCTTCCGCATAATTTTCATTTAACAGAGGTTACTGGTACCAACACGGATATGACCTAAATGTTAATCCAATGACACAACTGAACTTATAGGATGCACAAGATTGGTTAAAAACCCTAATTGGACAAGAATAAGCCTAGGGAGTACGAAAATGACTTAATTGATCATCCAATGACACAAACACACCTATTGGATGCACAAGATTGGTTAAAAACCCTAATTGGACAAGAATATGCCTAGGGAGGACGAAAATGACCTAATTGATCATCCAATGACACAAACACACCTATTGGATGCACAAGATTGGTTAAAAACCCTAATTGGACAAGAATATGCCTAGGGAGGACGAAAATGACCTAATTGATCATCCAATGACACAAACACACCTATTGGATGCACAAGATTGGTTAAAAAGTCTAATTGGACAAGAATATGCCTAGGGAGGACGAAAATGACCTAATTGATCATCCAATGACACAAACACACCTATTGGAGGCACAAGATTGGTTAAAAACCCTAATTGGACAAGAATATGCCTAGGGAGGACGAAAATGACCTAAATATTAATTCAATGACACAAACAAACTTATCGGATGCACAAGATTGGTTAAAAACCCTAATTGGACAAGAATAAGCCTAGGGACGACGAAAATGACCTAATTTATCATCCAATGACACAAACACACCTATTAGATGCACAAGATTGGTTAAAAACCCTAATTGGACTAGAATAAGCCTAGGGAGGAAGAAAATGACCTAATTGATCATCCAATGACACAAACACACCTATTGGATGCACAAGATTGGTTAAAAACCCTAATTGGACAAGAATAAGCCTAGGGAGGACGAAAATGACCTAAATGTTAATCCAATGACACCACTCAACTTATTGGATGCACAAGATTGGTTAAAAACCCTAATTGGACAAGAATAAGCCTAGGGAGGACGAAAATGACCTAATTGATCATCCAATGACACAAACACACCAATTGGATGCACAAGATTGGTTAAAAACCCTAATTGGACAAGAATAAGCCTAGGGACGACGAAAATGACCTAATTGATCATCCAATGACACAAACACACCTATTAGATGCACAAGATTGGTTAAAAACCCTAATTGGACAAGTAAAAGCTTAGGGAGGAAGAAAATGAACTAATTGATCATCCAATGACACAAACACACCTATTGGATGCACAAGATTGGTTAAAAACCCTAATTGGACAAGAATAAGCCTAGGGAGGACGAAAATGACCTAAATGTTAATCCAATGACACAACTCAACTTATTGGATGCACAAGATTGGTTAAAAACCCTAATTGGACAAGAATATGCCTAGGGAGGACGAAAATGACGAAATTGATCATCCAATGACACGAACACACCTATTGGATGCACAAGATTGCTTAAAAACCCTAATTGGACAAGAATATGCCTAGGGAGGACGAAAATGACCTAATTGATCATCGAATGACACAAACACACCTATTGGATGCACAAGATTGGTTAAAAACCCTAATTGGACAAGAATATGCCTAGGGAGGACGAAAATGACCTAATTGATCATCCAATGACACAAACACACCTATTGGATGCACAAGATTGGTTAAAAACCCTAATTGGACAAGAATATGCCTAGGGAGGACGAAAATGACCTAAATATCAATTCAATGACATAAACAAACTTATTGGATGAACAAAATTGGTTAAAAACCCTAATTGGACAAGAATATGCCTAGGGAGGACGAAAATGACCTAATTGATCATCCAATGACACAAACACACCTATTGGATGCACAAGATTGGTTAAAAACCCTAATTGGACAAGAATATGCCTAGGGAGGACGAAAATGACCTAAATATTAATTCAATGAATAAACAAACTTATTGGATGCACAAGATTGGTTAAAAACCCTAATTGGACAAGAATATGCCTAGGGAGGACGAAAATGACCTAAATGTTAATCCAATGACACAACTCAACTTATTGGATGCACAAGATTGGTTAAAAACCCTAATTGGACAAGAATAAGCCTAGGGAGGACGAAAATGACCTAATTGATCATCCAATGACACAAACACACCTATTGGATGCACAAGATTGGTTAAAAACCCTAATTGGACAAGAAAAAGCTTAAGGAGGACGAAAATGACCTAATTGATCATCCATTGCCACAAACACACCTATTGGATGCACAAGATTGGTTAAAAACCCTAATTGGACAAGAATATGCCTAGGGAGGACGAAAATGACCTAAATATTAATTCAATGACACAAACAAAGTTATTGGATGCACAAGATTGGTTAAAAACCCTAATTGGACAAGAATATTCCTAGGGAGGACGAAAATGACCTAATTGATCATCCAATGACACAAACACACCTATTGGATGCACAAGATTGGTTAAAAACCCTAATTGGACAAGAATATCCTACGGAGGACGAATATGACCTAAATGTTAATCCAATAACACAAATGAACTTATTGGATGCACAAAATTTGGTTAAAAACCCTAATTGGACAAGAATAAGCCTAGGGAGAACAAAAATGACCTAAATGTTAATCCAATGACACAACTCAACTTATTGGATGCACAAGATTGGTTAAAAACCCTAATTGGACAAGAATATGCCTAGGGAGGACGAAAATGACCTAATTGATCATCCAATGACACAAACACACCTATTGGATGCACAAGATTGGTTAAAAACCCTAATTGGACAAGAATATGCCTAGGGAGGACGAAAATGACCTAAATATTAATTCAATGACACAAACAAACTTATCGGATGCACAAGATTAGTTAAAAACCCTAATTGGACAAGAATAAGCCTAGGGAGGACGAAAATGACCTAATTGATCAACCAATCACACAAACACACCTATTGGATGCACAAGATTGGTTGAAAACCCTAATTGGACAAGAATATGCCTAGGGAGGACGAAAATGACCTAATTGATCATCCAATGACACAAATGAACTTATTGGATGCACAAGATTAGTTAAAAACCCTAATTGGACAAGAATAAGCCTAGGGAGGATGAAAATAACCTAATTGATCATCCAATGACACAAACACACCTATTGGATGCACAAGATTGGTCTAAAACTCTAATTGGACAAGAATATACCTAGGGTGGACGAAAATGACCTAAATGTTAATCCAATGACACAAATAAACTTATTGGATGCACAAGATTGGTTAAAAACCCTAATTGGACAAGAATAAGCCTAGGGAGGACGAAAATGACCTAAATGTTAATCCAATGACACAACTCAACTTATTGGATGCACAAGATTGGTTAAAAACCCTAAATGGGCAAGAATAAGCCTAGGGAGGACGAAAATGACCTAATTGATCGTCCAATGACACAAACACACCTATTGGATGCACAAGATTGGTTAAAAACCCTAATTGGACAAGAATAAGCCTAGGGAGGACGAAAATGACCTAATTGATCATCCAATGATACAAACACACCTATTGGATGCACAAGATTGGTTAAAAACCCTAATTGGACAAGAATAAACCTAGGGAGGACGAAAATGACCTAATTGATCATCCAATGACACAAACACACCTATTGGATGCACAAGATTGGTTAAAAACCCTAATTGGACAAGAATATGCCTAGGGAGGACGAAAATGACCTAATTGATCATCCAATGACACAAACACACCTATTCGATGCACAACATTGGTTAAAAACCCTAATTGGACAAGAATAAGCATAGGGAGGAAGAAATTGACCTAATTGATCATCCAATGACACAAACACACCTATTGGATGCACAAGATTGGTTAAAAACCCTAATTGGACAAGAATAAGCCTAGGGAGGACGAAAATGACCTAATTGATCATCCAATGACACAAACACACCTATTGGATGCACAAGATTGGTTAAAAACCCTAATTGGACAAGAATATGCCTAGGGAGGACGAAAATGACCTAATTGATCATCCAATGACACAAATGAACTTATTGGATGCACAAGATTAGTTAAAAACCCTTATTGGAAAAGAATTAGCCTAGGGAGGACGGAAATAACCTAATTGATCATCCAATGACACAAACACACCTATTAGATGCACAAGATTGGTCTAAAACTCTAATTGGACAAGAATATGCCTAGGGAAGACGAAAATGACCTAAATGTTAATCCAATGACACAAATGAACTTATTGGATGCACAAGATTGGTTAAAACCCTAATTGGACAAGAATAAGCCTAGGGAGGACGAAAATGACCTAAATGTTAATCCAATGACACAACTCAACTTATTGGATGCACAAGATTGGTTAAAAACCCTAATTGGGCAAGAATAAGCCTAGGGAGGACGAAAATGACCTAATTGATCATCCAATGACACAAACACACCTATTGGATGCACAAGATTGGTTAAAAACCCTAATTGGACAAGAAGAAGCCTAGGGAGGACGAAAATGACCAAATTGATCATCCATTGCCACAAACACACCTATTGGATGCACAAGATTGGTTAAAAACCCTAATTGGACAAGAATATGCCTAGGGAGGACGAAAATGACCTAATTGATCATCCAATGACACAAACACACCTATTGGATGCACAAGATTGGTTAAAAACCCTAATTGGACAAGAATATGCCTAGGGAGGACGAAAGTCACCTAAATATTAATTCAATGACACAAACAAACTTATTGGATGCACAAGATTGGTTAAAAACCCTAGTTGGACAAGAATAAGCATAGGGAGGACGAAAATGACCTAATTGATCATCCAATGACACAACCACACCTATAGGATGCACAAGATTGGTTAAAAACCCTAATTGGACAAGAATAAGCCTAGGGAGGACGAAAATGACCTAATTGATCATCCAATGACACAAACACACCTATTGGATGCACAAGATTGGTTAAAAACCCTAATTGGACAAGAATATGCCTAGGGAGGACGAAAATGACCTAATTGATCATCCAATGACACAAACACACCTATTGGATGCACAAGATTGGTTAAAAACCCTAATTGGACAAGAATATGCCTAGGGAGGACGAAAATGACCTAATTGATCATCCAATGACACAAACACACCTATTGGATGCACAAGATTGGTTAAAAACCCTAATTGGACAAGAATAAGCGTAGGGAGAACGTAAATGACCTAAATGTTAATCCAATGACACAACTTAACTTATTGGATGCACAAGATTGGTTAAAAACCCTAATTGGACAAGAATAAGCCTAGGGAGGACGAAAATGACCTAATTGATCATCCAATGACACAAACACACCTATTGGATGCACAAGATTGGTTTAAAACCCTAATTGGACAAGAATAAGCCTAGGGAGGACGAAAATGACCTAAATATTAATTCAATGACACAAACAAAGTTATTGGATGCACAAGATTGGTTAAAAACCCTAATTGGACAAGAATAAGCCTAGGGAGGACGAAAATGACCTAATTGATCATCCAATGACACAAACACACCTATTGGATGCACAAGATTTGTTAAAAACCATATTTGGACAAGAATAAGCCTAGGGAGGACGAAAATGACCTAATTGATCATCCAATGACACAAACACACCTATTGGATGCACAAGATTGGTTAAAAACCCTAATTGGACAAGAATATGCCTAGGGAGGACGAAAATGACCTAATTGATCATCCAATGACACAACTAAACTTATTGGATGCACAAGATTGGTTAAAAACCCTAATTGGACAAGAATAAGCCTAGGGAGGACGAAAATGACCTAATTGATCATCCAATGACACAAACACACCTATTGGATGCACAAGATTGGTTAAAAACCCTAATTGGACAAGAATATGCCTAGGGAGGACGAAAATGACCTAATTGGTCATCCAATGACACAAACACACCTATTGGATGCACAAGATTGGTTAAAAACCCTAATTGGACAAGAATAAGCCTAGGGAGGACGAAAATAACCTAATTGATCATCCAATGACACAAACACACCTATTGGATGCACAAGATTGGTTAAAAACCCTAATTGGACAAGAATATGCCTAGGCAGGACGAAAATGATCTAAATGTTAATCCAATGACACAAATGAACTTATTGGATGCACAAGATTGGTTAAAAACCCTAATTGGACAAGAATAAGCCTAGGGAGGACGAAAATGACCTAATTGATCATCCAATGACACAAACACACCTATTGGATGCACAAGATTGGTTAAAAACCCTAATTGGACAAGAATATGCCTAGGGAGGACGAAAATGACCTAATTGATCATCCAATGAAGAAAACACACCTATTGGATGCACAAGATCGGTTAAAAACCCTAATTGGACAAGAATAAGCCTAGGGAGGACGAAAATGACCTAATTGATCATCCAATGACACAAACACACCTATTGGATGCACAAGATTGGTTAAAAACCCTAATTGGACAAGAATATGCCTAGGGAGGACGAAAATGACCTAATTGATCATCCAATGACACAAACACACCTATTGGATGCACAAGATTGGTTAAAAACCCTAATTGGACAAGAATATGCCTAGGGAGGACGAAAATGACCTAAATGTTAATCTAATGACACAAACACACCTATTGGATGCACAAGATTGGTTAAAAACCCTAATTGGACAAGAATATGCCTAGGGAGGAGGAAAATGACCTAAATATTAATTCAATGACACAAACAAAGTTATTGGATGCACAAGATTGGTTAAAAACCCTAATTGGACAAGAATAAGCCTAGGGAGGACGAAAATGACCTAATTGATCATCCAATGACACAAACACACCTATTGGATGCACAAGATTGGTTAAAAACCCTAATTGGACAAGCATATGCCTAGGGAGGACGAAAATGACCTAATTGATCATCCAAAGACACAAACATACCTATTGGATGCACAAGATTGGTTAAAAACCCTAGTTGGACAAGAATATGCCTAGGGAGGATGAAAATGACCTAATTGATCATCCAATGACACAAATGAACTTATTGGATGCCCAAGATTGGTTAAAAAGCCTAATTGGACAAGAATAAGCCTAGGGAGGACGAAAATGACCTAATTGATCATCCAATGACACAAACACACCTATTGGATGCACAAGATTGGTTAAAAACCCTAATTGGACAAGCATATGCCTAGGGAGGACGAAAATGACCTAATTGATCATCCAAAGACACAAACATACCTATTGGATGCACAAGATTGGTTAAAAACCCTAGTTGGACAAGAATATGCCTAGGGAGGACGAAAATGACCTAATTGATCATCCAATGACACAAACACACCTATTGGATGCACAAGATTGGTTAAAAACACTAATTGGACAAGAATATGCCTAGGGAGGACGAAAATGACCTAAATATTAATTCAATGACACAAACAAACTTATCGGATGCACAAGATTGGTTAAAAACCCTAATTGGACAAGAATAAGCCTAGGGAGGACGAAAACGACCTAATTGATCATCCAATGAGACAAATGAACTTATTGGATGCACAATATTAGTTAAATACCCTAATTGGACAAGAATAAGCCTAGGTAGGACGAAAATGACCTAAATGTTAATCCAATGACACAAATGAACTTATTGGATGCACAAGATTGGTTAAAAACCCTAATCGGACAAAATAAGCCTAGGGAGGACGAAAATGACCTAAATGTTAATCCAATGACACAACTCAACTTATTGGATGCACAAGATTGGTCAAAAACCCTAATTGGGCAAGAATAAGCCTAGGGAGGACGAAAATGACCTAATTGATCATCCAATGACACAAACACACCTATTGGATGCACAAGATTGGTTAAAAACCCTAATTGGACAAGAATATGCCTAGGGAGGACGAAAATGACCTAATTGATCATCCAATGACACAAACACACCTATTGGATGCACAAGATTGGTTAGAAACCCTAATTGGACAAGAATATGCCTAGGGAGGACGAAAATGATCTAAATATTAATTCAGTGACACAAACAAACTCATTGGATGCACAACATTGGTTAAAAACCCTAATTGGACATTAAAAAGCCTAGGGAGGACGAGAATGACCTAATTGATCATCCAATGACACAAACACGCCTATTGGATGCACAAGATTGGTTAAAAACCCTAATTGGACAAGAATATGCCTAGGGAGGACGAAAATGACCTAATTGATCATCCAATGACACAAACACACCTATTGGATGCACAAGATTGGTTAAAAACCCTAATTGGACAAGAATATGCCTAGGGAGGACGAAAATGACCTAATTGATCATCCAATGACACAAACACACCTATTGGATGCACAAGATTGGTTAAAAACCCAAATTGGACAAGAATATGCCTAGGGAGGACGATAATGACCTAATTGATCATCCAATGACACAAACACACCTATTGGATGGACAAGATTGGTTAAAAACCCTAATTGGACAAGAATAAGCCTAGGGAGGACGAAAATGACCTAATTGATCATCCAATGACACAAACACACCTATTGGATGCACAAGATTGGTTAAAAACCCTAATTGGACAAGAATATGCCTAGGGAGGACGAAAATGACCTAATTGATCATCCAATGACACAAACACACCTATTGGATGCACAAGATTGGTTAAAAACCCTTATTGGACAAGAATATGCCTAGGGAGGAAGAAAATGACCTAAATATTAATTCAATGACACAAACAATGTTATTGGATGCACAAGATTGGTTAAAAACTCTAATTGGACAAGAATAAGCCTAGGGAGGACGAAAATGACCTAATTGATCATCCAATGACACAAACACACCTATTGGATACACAAGATTGGATAAAAACCCTAATTGGACAAGAATAAGCCTAGGGAGGACGAAAATGACCTAATTGATCATCCATTGCCACAAACACACCTATTGGATGCACAAGATTGGTTAAAAACCCTAATTGGACAAGAATATGCCTAGGGAGGACGAAAATGACCTAATGGATCATCCAATGACACAAACACAACTATTGGATGCACAAGATTGGTTAAAAACCCTAATTGGACAAGAATATGCCTAGCGAGGAGGAAAATGACCTAAATATTAATTCAATGACACAAACAAAGTTATTGGATGCACAAGATTGGTTAAAAACCCTAATTGGACAAGAATAAGCCTAGGGAGGACGAAAATGACCTAATTGATCATCCAATGACACAAACACACCTATTGGATGCACAAGATTGGTTAAAAACCCTAATTGGACAAGCATATGCCTAGGGAGGACGAAAATGACCTAATTGATCATCCAAAGACACAAACATACCTATTGGATGCACAAGATTGGTTAAAAACCCTAGTTGGACAGGAATATGCCTAGGGAGGACGAAAATGACCTAATTGATCATCCAATGACACAAATGAACTTATTGGATGCCCAAGATTGGTTAAAAACCCTAATTGGACAAGAATATGCCTAGGAAGGACGAAAATGACCTAATTGATCATCCAATGACACAAACACACCTATTGGATGCACAAGATTGGTGAAAAACCCTAATTGGACAAGAAAATGCCTAGGGAGGACGAAAATGACCTAAATATTAATTCAGTGACACAAACAAACTTAATGGATGCACAAGATTGGTTAAAAACCCTAATTGGACAAGAATAAGCCTAGGGAGGACGAAAATGACCTAAATGTTAATCCAATGACACAAACTCACCTATTGGATGCACAAGATTGGTTAAAAACCCTAATTGGACAAGAATAAGCCTAGGGAGGACGAAAATGACCTAAATATTAATTCAATGACATAAACAAACTTATTGGATGCACAAATTTGGTTTAAAACCCTAATTGGACAAGAATAAGACTAGGGAGGACGAAAATGACCTAATTGATCATCCAATGACACAAACACACCTATTGGAAGCACAAGATTGGTTAAAAACCCTAATTGGACAAGAATATGCCTAGGGAGGACGAAAATGACCTAAATATTAATTCAATGACACAAACAAACTTATCGGATGCACAAGATTAGTTAAAAACCCTAATTGGACAAGAATAAGCCTAGGGAGGACGAAAATGACCTAATTGATCAACCAATGACACAAACACACCTATTGGATGCACAAGATTGGTTGAAAACCCTAATTGGACAAGAATATGCCTAGGGAGGACGAAAATGACCTAATTGATCATCCAGTGACACAAATGAACTTATTGGATGCACAAGATTAGTTAAAAACCCTAATTGGACAAGAATAAGCCTAGGGAGGATGAAAATAACCTAATTGATCATCCAATGACACAAACACACCTATTGGATGCACAAGATTGGTCTAAAACTCTAATTGGACAAGAATATACCTAGGGAGGACGAAAATGACCTAAATGTTAATCCAATGACACAAATAAACTTATTGGATGCACAAGATTGGTTAAAAACCCTAATTGGACAAGAATAAGCCTAGGGAGGACGAAAATGACCTAAATGTTAATCCAATGACACAACTCAACTTATTGGATGCACAAGATTGGTTAAAAACCCTAAATGGGCAAGAATAAGCCT
>JBBPBR010000989.1:0-58866 GCA_037974775.1 Cicer pinnatifidum
ACAAGAATAAGCCTAGGGAGGACGTAAATGACCTAATTGATCATCCAATGACACCAACACACCTATTGGATGCACAAGATTGGTTAAAAACCCTAATTGGACAAGAATATGCCTAGGGAGGACGAAAATGACCTAAATATTAATTCAATGACACAAACAAAGTTATTGGATGCACAAGATTGGTTAAAAACCCTAATTGGACAAGAATAAGCCTAGGGAGGACGTAAATGACCTAATTGATTATCCAATGACACAAACACACCTATTGGATGCACAAGATTGGTAAAAAACCCTAATTGGACAAGATTATGCCTAGGGAGGACGAAAATGACCTAATTGATTAAAAACCCTTATTGGACAAGAATAAGCCTAGGGAGGACGAAAATTACCTAAATGGTTAAAAACCCTAATTGGACTAGAATATGCCTAGGGAGGACATAAATGACTTAATTGATCATCCAATGACACAAACACACCTATTGGATGCACAAGATTGGTTAAAAACCCTAATTGGACAAGAATATGCCTAGGGAGGACGAAAATGACCTAAATATTAATTCAATGACACAAACAAAGTTATTGGATGCACAAGATTGGTTAAAAACCCTAATTTGACAAGAATAGGTCAAGGGAGGACGAAAATGACCTAATTGATCATCCAATGACACAAACACACCTATTGGATGCACAAGATTGGTTAAAAACCCTAATTGGACAAGAATAAGCCTAGGGAGGACGAAAATGACCTAATTGATCATCCAATGACACAAACACACCTATTGGATGCACAAGATTGGTTAAAAACCCTAATTGGACAAGAATAAGCCTAGGGAGGACGAAAATGACCTAATTGATCATCCAATGACACAAACACACCTATTGGATGCACAAGATTGGTTAAAAACCCTAATTGGACAAGAATATGCTTAGGAAGGACAAAAATGACCTAATTGATCATCCAATGACACAAACACACCTATTGGATGCACAGGATTGGTTAAAAACCCTAATTGGACAAGAATATGCCTAGGGAGGACGAATATGACCTAAATGTTAATCCAATAACACAAATGAACTTATTGGATGCACAAAATTGGTTAAAAACCCTAATTGGACAAGAATATGCCTAGGGAGGACGGATATGACCTAAATGTTAATCCAATCACACAAATGAACTTATTGGATGCACAAGATTGGTTAAAAACCCTAATTGGACAAGAATAAGCCTAGGGAGGACGAAAATGACCTAATTGATCATCCAATGACACAAACACACCTATTGGATGCACAAGATTGGTTAAAAACCCTAATTGGACAAGAATATCCCTAGGCAGGACGAAAATGACCTAAATATTAATTCAATGACACAAACAAAGTTATTGGATGCACAAGATTGGTTAAAAACCCTAATTGGACAAGAATATGCCTAGGGAGGACGAATATGACCTAAATGTTAATCCAATAACAGAAATGAACTTATTGGATGCACAAGATTGGTTAAAAACCCTAATTGGACAAGAATATGCCTAGGGAGGACTGATATGACCTAAATGTTAATCCAATGACACAAATGAACTTATTGGATGCACAAGATTGGTTAAAAACCCTAATTGAACAAGAATAAGCCTAGGGAGGACGAAAATGACCTAATTGATCATCCAATGACACAAACACACCTATTGGATGCACAAGATTGGTTAAAAACCCTAATTGGACAAGAATATGCCTAGGGACGACGAAAATGACCTAATTGATCATCCAATGACACAAACACACCAATTGGATGCACTTGATTGGTTAAAAACCCTAATTGGACAAGAATAAGCCTAGGGAGGACGAAAATGACCTAATTGATCATCCAATGACACAAACACACCTATTGGATGCACAAGATTGGTTAAAAACCCTAATTGGACAAGAATAAGCCTAGGGAGGACGAAAATGACCTAATTGATCATCCATTGCCACAAACACACCTATTGGATGCACAAGATTGGTTACAAACCCTAATTGGACAAGAATAAGCCTAGGGAGGACGAAAATAACCTAATTGATCATCCAATGACACAAAAACACCTATTGGATGCACAAGATTGGTTAAAAACCCTAATTGGACAAGAATAAGCCTAGGGAGGACGAAAATGACCTAATTGATCATCCAATGACACAAACACACCTATTGGATGCACAAGATTGGTTAAAAACCCTAATTGGACAAGAATAAGCCTAGGGAGGACGAAAATGACCTAATTGATCATCCAATGACACAAACACACCTATTGGATGCACAAGATTGGTTAAAAACCCTAATTGGACAAGAATAAGCCTAGGGAGGACGAAAATGACCTAAATGTTAATCCAATGACACAACTCAACTTATTGGATGCACATGATTGGTTAATAACCCTAAATGGACAAGAATATGCCTAGGGAGGAAGAAAATGACCAAAATATTAATTTAATGACACAAACAAAGTTATTGGATGCACAAGATTGGTTAAAAACCCTAATTGTACAAGAATAAGCCTAGGGAGGACGTAAATGACCTAATTGATCATCCAATGACACAAACACACCTATTGGATGCACAAGATTGGTTAAAAACCCTAATTGGACAAGAATAAGCCTAGGGAGGAAGAAAATGACTTAAATATTAATTTAATGACACAAACAAACTTATCGGATGCACAAGATTGGTTAAAAACCCTAATTGGACAAGAATAAGCCTAGGGAGGACAAAAATGACCTAATTGATCATCCAATGACACAAACACACCTATTGGATGCACAAGATTGGTTAAAAACCCTAATTGGACAAGAATAAGCCTAGGGAGGACGAAAATGACCTAATTGATCATCCAAGGACACAAACACACCTATTGGATGCACAAGATTGGTTAAAAACCCTAATTGGACAAGAATAAGCCTAGGGAGGACGAAAATGACCTAATTGATCATCTAATGACACAAATGAACTTATTGGATGCACAAGATTGGTTAAAAACCCTAGTTGGACAAGAATATGCCTAGGGAGGACGAAAATAACCTAAATGATCATCCAATGACAGAAATGAACTTATTGGATGCACAAGATTTGTTAAAAACCCTAATTGGACAAGAATAAGCCTAGGGAGGACGAAAATGACCTAATTGATCATCCAATGACACAAACACACCTATTGGATGCACAAGATTGGTTAAAAACCCTAATTGGACAAGAATATGCCTAGGGAGGACGAAAATGACCTAAATGTTAATCCAATGACACAACTCAACCTATTGGATGCACAAGATTGGTTAAAAACCCTAATTGGACAAGAATAAGCCTAGGGAGGACGATAAATGACCTAATTGATCATCCAATGACACAAACACACCTATTGGATGCACAAGATTGGTTAAAAACCCTAATTGGACAAGAATAAGCCTAGGGAGGACGAAAATGACCTAATTGATCATCCAATGACACAAACACACCTATTGGATGCACAAGATTGGTTAAAAACCCTAATTGGACAAGAATAAGCCTAGGGAGGACAACAATGACCTAATTGATCATCCAATGACACAAACACACCTATTGGATGCACAAGAATGGTTAAAAACCCTAATTGGACAAGAATAAGCCTAGGGAGGACGAAAATGACCTAATTGATCATCCAATGACACAAACACACCTATTGGATGCACAAGATTGGTTAAAAACCCTAATTGGACAAGAATAAGCCTAGGGAGGACGAAAATGACCTAATTGATCATCCAATGACACAAACACACCTATTGGATGCACAAGATTGGTTAAAAACCCTAATTGGACAAGAATATGCCTAGGGAGGACGAAAATGACCTAAATGTTAATCCAATGACACAACTCAACGTATTGGATGCACAAGATTGGTTAAAAACCCTAATTGGACAAGAATAAGCCTAGGGAGGACGAAAATGACCTAATTGATCATCCAATGACACAAACACACCTATTGGATGCACAAGATTGGTTAAAAACCCTAATTGGACAAGAATATGCCTAGGGAGGACGAAAATGACCTAAATATTAATTCAATGACACAAACAAAGTTATTGGATGCACAAGATTGATTAAAAACCCTAATTTGACAAGAATAAGTCTAGGTAGGACGAAAATGACCTAATTGATCATCCAATGACACAAACACACCTATTGGATGCACAAGATTGGTTAAAAACCCTAATTGGACATGAATAAGCCTAGGGACGACGAAAACGACCTAATTGATCATCCATTGACACAAACACACCTATTGGATGAACAAGATTGGTTAAAAACCCTAATTGGACAAGAATAAGCCTAGGGAGGACGAAAATGACCTAATTGATCATCCAATGACACAAACACACCTATTGGATGCACAAGATTGGTTAAAAACCCTAATTGGACAAGAATATGCCTAGGGAGGACGAAAATGACCTAAATATTAATTCAATGACACAAACAAAGTTATTGGATGCACAAGATTGGTTAAAAACCCTAATTGGACAAGAATAAGCCTAGGGAGGACGAAAATGACCTAATTGATCATCCAATGACACAAACACACCTATTGGATGCACAAGATTGGTTAAAAACCCTAATTGGACAAGAATATGCCTAGGGAGGACGAAAATGACCTAAATATTAATTCAATGACACAAACAAAGTTATTGGATGCACAAGATTGGTGAAAAACCCTAATTGGACAAGAATAAGCCTAGGGGGAACGAAAATGACCTAATTGATCATCCAATGACACAAACACACCTATTGGATGCACAAGATTGGTTAAAAACCCTAATTGGACAAGAATATGCCTAGGGAGGACGAAAATGACCTAAATATTAATTCAATGACACAAACAAAGTTATTGGATGCACAAGATTGGTTAAAAACCCTAATTGGACAAGAATAAGCCTAGGGAGGACGAAAATGACCTAATTGATCATCCAATGACACAAACACACCTATTGGATGCACAAGATTGGTTAAAAACCCTAATTGGACAAGAATATGCCTAGGGAGGACGAAAATGACCTAAATATTAATTCAATGAAACAAACAAAGTTATTAGATGCACAAGATTGGTTAAAAACCCTAATTGGAAAAGAATAAGCCTAGGGAGGACGAAAATGACCTAATTGATCATCCAATGACACAAACACACCTATTGGATGCACAAGATTGGTTAAAAACCCTAATTGGACAAGAATAAGACTAGGGAGGACGAAAATGATCTAATTGATCATCCAATGACACAAACACACCTATTGGATGCACAAGATTGGTTAAAAACCCTAATTGGACAAGAATATGCCTAGGGAGGACGAAAATGACCTAAATATTAATTCAATGACACAAACAAAGTTATTGGATGCACAAGATTGGTTAAAAACCCTAATTTGACAAGAATAAGTCAAGGGAGGACGAAAATGACCTAATCGATCATTCAATGACACAAACACACCTATTGGATGCACAAGATTGGTTAAAAACCCTAATTGGACAAGAATAAGCCTAGGGAGGACGAAAATGACCTAATTGATCATCCAATGACACAAACACACCTATTGGATGCACAAGATTGGTTAAAAACCCTAATTGGACAAGAATAAGCCTAGGGAGGACGAAAATGACCTAATTGATCATCCAATGACACAAATGAACTTATTGGATGCACAAGATTTGTTAAAAACCCTAATTGGACAAGAATAAGCCTAGGGAGGACGAAAATGACCTAATTGATCATCCAATTACACAAACACACCTATTGGATGCACAAGATTGGTTAAAAACCATAGTTGGACAAGAATAAGCCTAGGGAGGACGAAAATGACCTAATTGATCATCCAATGACACAAACACACCTATTGGATGCATAAGATTGGTTAAAAACCCTAATTGGACAAGAATAAGCCTAGGGAGGACGAAAATGACCTAATTGATCATCCAATGACACAAACAAACATATTGGATCCACAAGATTGGTTAAAAACCCTAATTGGACAAGAATAAGCCTAGGGAGGACGAAAATGACCTAATTGATCATCCAATGACACAAACACACCTATTGGATGCACAAGATTGGTTAAAAACCCTAATTGGACAAGAATATGCCTAGGGAGGACGAAAATGACCTAAATGTTAATCCAATGACACAAATTAACTTATTGGATGCACAAGATTGGTTAAAAACCTTAATTGGACAAGAATAAGTCTAGGGAGGACGAAAATGACCTAATTGATCATCCAATGACACAAACCAACCTATTGGATCCAAAAGATTGGTTAAAAACTCTAATTTGACAAGATGATGCCTAGGGAGGACGAAAATGACCTAAATATTAATTCAATGACACAACAATTTTATTGGATGCACAAGATTGGTTAAAAACCCTAATTGGACAAGAATAAGCCTAGGGAGGACGAAAATGACCTAATTGATCATCCAATGACACAAACACACCTATTGGATGCACAAGATTGGTTAAAAACCCTAATTGGACAAGATGATGCCTAGGGAGGACGAAAATGAACTAAATATTAATTCAATGACACAAACAAACTTATTGGATGCACAAGATTGGTTAAAAACCCTAATTGGACAAGAATAAGCCTAGGGAGGACGAAAATGAGCAAATTGATCATCCAATGACACAAACACACCTATTGGATGCACAAGATTGGTTAAAAACCCTAATTGGACAAGAATAAGCCTAGGGAGGACGAAAATGACCTAATTGATCATCCAATGACACAAACACACCTATTGGATGCACAAGATTGGTTAAAAACCCTAATTGGACAAGAATAAGCCTAGGGAGGACGAAAATGACCTAATTGATCATCCAATGACACAAACACACCTATTGGATGCACAAGATTGGTTAAAAACCCTAATTGGACAAGAATATGCCTAGGGAGGACGAAAATGACCTAAATATTAATTTAATGACACAAACAAAGTTTTTGGATGCACAAGATTAATTAAAAACCCTAATTGGACAAGAATAAACCTAGGGAGGACGAAAATGACCTAATTGATCATCCAATGACACAAATACACCTATTGGATGCAAAAGATTGGTTAAAAATCCTAATTGGACAAGATGATGCCTAGGGAGGACGAAAATGACCTAAATATTAATTCAATGACACAAACAAACTTATTGGATGCACAAGATTGGTTAAAAACCCTAATTGGACAAAAATAAGCCTAGGGAGGACGAAAATGACCTAATTGATAATCCAATGACACAAACAAACTTATTGGATGCACAAGATTGGTTAAAAACCCTAATTGGACAAGAATAAACCAAGGGAGGACAAAAATGACCTAAATGTTAATCCAATGACACTACTCAACTTATTGGAAGCACAAGATTGGTTAAAAACCCTAATTGGACAAGAATAAGCCTAGGGAGGACGAAAATGACCTAATTGATCATCCAATGACACAAACACACCTATTGGATGCACAAGATTGGTTAAAAACCCTAATTGGACAAGAATAAGCCTAGGGAGGACGAAAATGACCTAATTGATCATCCAATGACACAAACACACCTATTGGATGCACAAGATTGGTTAAAAACCCTAATTGGACAAGAATATGCCTAGGGAGGACGAAAATGACCTAAATGTTAATCCAATGACACAAATGAACTTATTGGATGCACAAGATTGGTTAAAAACCCTAATTGGAGAAGAATAAACCTAGGGTGGATCAAAATGATCTAATTGATCATCCAATGACACAAACACACCTATTGGATGCACAAGATTGGTTAAAAACCCTAATTGGACAAGAATAAGCCTAGGGAGGACGAAAATGACCTAATTGATCATCCAATGACACAAACACACCTATTGGATGCACAAGATTGGTTAAAAACCCTAATTGGACAAGAATACGCCTAGGGAGGACGATAATGACCTAATTGATCATCCAATGACACAAACACACCTATTGGATGCACAAGATTGGTTAAAAACCTTAATTGGACAAGAATATGACTAGGGAGGACGAAAATGACCTAAATGTTAATCCAATGACACAAATGAACTTATTGGATGCACAAGATTAGTTAAAAACCCTAATTGGACAAGAATAAGCCTAGGGAGGATCAAAATGACCTAATTGATCATCCAATGACACAAACACACCTATTGGATGCACAAGATTGGTTAAAAACCCTAATTGGACAAGAATATGCCTAGGGAGGACGAAAATGACCTAAATGTTAATCCAATGACACAAATGAACTTATTGGATGCACAAGATTGGTTAAAAACCCTAATTGGACAAGAATAAGCTTAGGGACGACGAAAATGACCTAATTGATCATCCAATGACACAAACATACCAATTGGATGCACAAGATTGGTTAAAAACCCTAATTGGACAAGAATATGCCTAGGGAGGACGAAAATGACCTAAATATTAATTCAATGACACAAACAAACTTATCGGATGCACAAGATTAGTTAAAAACCCTAATTGGACAAGAATAAGCCTAGGGAGGACGAAAATGAACTAATTGATTATCCAATGACACAAACACACCTATTGGAAGCACAAGATTGGTTAAAAACCCTAATTGGACAAGAATAAGCCTAGGGAGGACGAAAATGACCTAATTGATCATCCAATGACACAAACACACCTATTGGATGCACAAGATTGGTTAAAAACCCTAATTGGACAAGAATATGCCTAGGGAGGACGAAAATGACCTAAATATTAATTCAATGACACAAACAAACTTATCGGATGCACAAGATTGGTTAAAAACCCTAATTGGACAAGAATAGGCCTATAGAGGGCGAAAATGACCTAATTGATCATCCAAAGACACAAACACACCTATTGGATGCACAAGATTGGTTAAAAACCCTAATTGGACAAGAATAAGCCTTGGGAGGACGAAAATGACCTAATTGATCATCCAATGACACAAACACACCTATTGGATGCACAAGATTGGTTAAAAACCCTAATTGGACAAGAATATGCCTAGGGAGGAAGAAAATGACCTAAATATTAATTTAATGACACAAACAAAGTTAATTGGATGCACAAGATTGGTTAAAAACCCTAATTGTACAAGAATAAGCCTAGGGAGGACGTAAATGACCTAATTGATCATCCAATGACACAAACACACCTATTGGATGCACAAGATTGGTTAAAAACCCTAATTGGACAAGAATATGCCTAGGGAGGACGAAAATGACCTAAATATTTATTGAATGACACAAACAAAGTTATTGGATGCACAAGATTGGTTAAAAACCCTAATTGGACTAGAATATGCCTAGGGAGGACGTAAATGACCTAATTGATCATCCAATGACACAAACACACCTATTGGATGCACAAGATTGGTTAAAAACCCTAATTGGACAAGAATATGCCTAGGGAGGACGAAAATGACCTAAATATTAATTCAATGACACAAACAAAGTTATTGGATGCACAAGATTGGTTAAAAACCCTAATTGGACAAGAATAAGCCTAGGGAGGACGTAAATGACCTAATTGATCATCCAATGACACAAACACACCTATTGGATGCACAAGATTGGTAAAAATCCCTAATTGGACAAGATTATGCCTAGGGAGGACGAAAATGACCTAATTGATTAAAAACCCTTATTGGACAAGAATAAGCCTAGGGAGGACGAAAATTACCTAATTGGTTAAAAACCCTAATTGGACTAGAATATGCCTAGGGAGGACATAAATGACTTAATTGATCATCCAATGACACAAACACACCTATTGGATGCACAAGATTGGTTACAAACCCTAATTGGACAAGAATATGCCTAGGGAGGACGAAAATGACCTAAATATTAATTCAATGACACAAACAAACTTATCGGATGCACAAGATTAGTTAAAAACCCTAATTGGACAAGAATAAGCCTAGGGAGGACGAAAATGACCTAATTGATCAACCAATGACACAAACACACCTATTGGATGCACAAGATTGGTTGAAAACCCTAATTGGACAAGAATATGCCTAGGGAGGACGAAAATGACCTAATTGATCATCCAATGACACAAATGAACTTATTGGATGCACAAGATTAGTTAAAAACCCTAATTGGACAAGAATAAGCCTAGGGAGGACGAAAACAACCTAATTAATCAACCAATGACACAAACACACCTATTGGATGCACAAGATTGGTTAAAAACCCTAATTGGACAAGAATATGCCTAGGGAGGACGAAAATGACCTAATTGATCATCCAATGACACAAACACACCTATTGGATGCACAAGATTGGTTAAAAACCCTAATTGGACAAGAATATGCCTAGGGAGGACGAATACGACCTAAATGTTAATCCAATAACACAAATGAACTTATTGGATGCACAAGATTGGTTAAAAACCCTAATTGGACAAGAATAAGCCTAGGGAGAACGAAAATGACCTAAATGTTAATCCAATGACACAACTCAACTTATAGGATGCACAAGATTGGTTAAAAACCATAATTGGACAAGAATATGCCTAGGGAGGACGAAAATGACCTAATTGATCATCCAATAATACAAACACACCTATTGGATGCACAAGATTGGTTAAAAACCCTAGTTGGACAAGAACATGCCTAGGGAGGACGAAAATGACCTAATTGATCATCCAATGACACTAATGAACTTATTGGATGCACAAGATTGGTTAAAAACCCTAATTGGACAAGAATAAGCCTAGGGAGGACGAAAATGACCTAATTGATGATCCAAGGACACAAACACACCTATTGGATGCACAAGATTGGTTAAAAACCCTAACTGGACAAGAATATGCCTAGGTAGGACGAAAATGACCTAATTGATCATCCAATGACACAAACACACCTATTGGATGCACAAGATTGGTTAAAAACCCTAATTGGACAAGAATATGCCTAGGGAGGACGAAAATGACCTAATTGATCATCCAATGACACAAACACACCTATTGGATGCACAAGATTGGTTAAAAACCCTAATTGGACAAGAATATGCCTAGGGAAGACGAATATGACCTAAATGTTAATCCAATAACACAAATGAACTTATTGGATGCACAAGATTGGTTAAAAACCCTAATTGGACAAGAATAAGCCTAGGGAGGACGAAAATGACCAAATTGGTCATCCAATGACACAAACACACCTATTGGATGCACAAGATTGGTTAAAAACCCTAATTGGACAAGAATATGTCTAGGGAGGACGAAAAGGACCTAAATATTAATTCAATGACACAAACAAACTTATTGGATGCACAAGATTGGTTAAAAACCCTAATTGGACAAGAATAAGCCTAGGGAGGACGAAAATGACCTAATTGATCATCCAATGACACAAACACACCTATTGGATGCACAAGATTGGTTAAAAACCCTAATTGGACAAGAATATGCCTAGGGAGGACGAAAATGACCTAATTGATCATCCAATGACACAAACACACCTATTGGATGCACAAGATTGGTTAAAAACCCTAATTGGACAAGAATAAGCCTAGGGAGGACAAAAATGACCAAAATGTTAATCAAATGACACAACTCAACTTATTGGATGCACAAGATTGGTTAAAAACCCTAATTGGACAAGAATAAGCATAGGGAGGACGAAAATGACCTAATTGATCATCCAATGACACAAACACACCTATTGGATGCACAAGATTGGTTAAAAACCCTAATTGGACAAGTATATGCCTAGGGAGGACGAAAATGACCTAAATCTTAATCAAATGACACAAATGAACTTATTGGATGCACAAGATTGGTTAAAAACCTTAATTGGACAAGAATAAGCCTAGGGAGGACGAAAATGACCTAATTGATCATCTAATGACACAAACACACCTATTGGATGCACAAGATTGGTTAAAAACCCTAATTGGACAAGAATATGCCTAGGGAGGACGAAAATGACCTAAATATTAATTCAATGACACAAACAAAGTTATTGGATGCACAAGATTGGTTAAAAACCCTAATTGGACAAAAATAAGCCTAGGGAGGACGAAAATGACCTAATTGATCATCCAATTACACAAACACACCTATTGGATGCACAAGATTGGTTAAAAACCCTAATTGGACAAGAATAAGCCTAGGGAGGACGAAAATGACCTAATTGATCATCCAATGACACAAACACACCTATTGGATGCACAAGATTGGTTAAAAACCCTAATTGGACAAGAATATGCCTAGGGAGGACGAAAATGACCTAATCGATCATCCAATGACATAAACACACCTATTGGATGCACAAGATTGGTTAAAAACCCTAATTGGACAAGAATAAGCCTAGGGAGGACGAAAATGACCTAAATGTTAATCCAATGACACAACTCAACTTATTGGATGCACAAGATTGGTTAAAAACCCTAATTGGACAAGAATAAGCCAAGGGAGGACGAAAATGACCTAAATGTTAATCCAATGACACAAATGAACTTATTGGATGCACAAGATTGGTTAAAAACCCTAATTGGACAAGAATAAGCCTAGGGAGGACGAAAATGACCTAAATGTTAATCCAATGACACAACTCAACTTATTGGATGCACAAGATTGGTTAAAAACCCAAATTGGGCAAGAATAAGCCTAGGGAGGACGAAAATGACCTAATTGATCATCCAATGACACAAACACACCTATTGGATGCACAAGATTGGTTAAAAACCCTAATTGGACAAGAATATGCCTAGGGAGGACGAAAATGACCTAATTGATCATCCAATGACACAAACACACCTATTGGATGCACAAGATTCGTTAAAAACCCTAATTGGACAAGAATATGCATTGGGAAGACGAAAATGACCTAATTGATCATCCAATGACACAAACACACCTATTGGATGCACAGGATTGGTTAAAAACCCTAATTGGACAAGAATATGCCTAGGGAGGACGAAAATGACCTAAATGTTAATCCAATGACACAACTCAACTTATTGGAAGCACAAGATTGGTTAAAAACCCTAATTGGATAAGAATAAGCCTAGGGAGGACTAAAATGACCTAATTGATCATCCAATGACACAAACACACCTATTGGATGCACAAGATTGGTTAAAAACCCTAATTGGACAAGAATATGCCTAGGGAGGACGAAAATGACCTAATTGATCATCCAATGACACAAACACACCTATTGGATGCACAAGATTGGTCTAAAACTCAAATTGGACAAGAATATGCCTATGGAGGACGAAAATGACCTAAAATGTTAATCCAATGACACAAATGAACGTATTGGATGCACAAGATTGGTTAAAAACCCTAATTGGACAAGAATAAGCCTAGGGAGGACGAAAATGACCTAAATGTTAATCCAATGACACAACTCAACTTATTGGATGCACAAGATTGGTTAAAAACCCTAATTGGACAAGAATAAGCCTATGGAGGACGAAAATGACCTTATCGATCATCCAATGACACAAACACACCTATTGGATGCACAAGATTGGTTAAAACCCCTAATTGGACAAGAATAAGCCTAGGGAGGACGAAAATGACCTAATTGATCATCCAATGACACAAACACACCTATTAGATGCACAAGATTTGTTAAAAACCCTAATTGGACAAGAATATGCCTAGGGAGGACGAAAATGACCTAATTGATCATCCAATGACACAAATGAACTTATTGGATGCACAAGATTAGTTAAAAACCCTAATTGGACAAGAATAAGCCTAGGGAGGACGAAAATAACCAAATTGATCATACAATGACACAAACACACCTATTGGATGCACAAGATTGGTCTAAAACTCTAATTGGACCAGAATATGCCTAGGGAGGAAGAAAATGACCTAAATGTTAATCCAATGACAAAAATGAACTTATTGGATGCACAAGATTGGTTAAAAACCCTAATTGGACAAGAATAAGCCTAGGGAGGACGAAAATGACCTAAATGTTAATCCAATGACACAACTCAACTTATTGGATGCACAAGATTGGTTAAAAACCCTAATTGGGCAAGAATATGCCTAGGGAGGACGAAAATGACCTAAATATTAATTCAATGACACAAACAAAGTTATTGGATGCACAAGATTGGTTAAAAACCCTAATTGGACAAGAATAAGCCTAGGGAGGACGTAAATGACCTAATTGATCATCCAATGACACAAACACACCTATTGGATGCACAAGATTGGTTAAAAACCCTAATTGGACAAGAATATGCCTAGGGAGGACGAAAATGACCTAATTGATCATCCAATGACACAAACACACCTATTGGATGCACAAGATTGGTTAAAAACCCTAATTAGACAAGAATATGCCTAGGGAGGACGTAAATGACCTAATTGATCATCCAATGACACAAACACACCTATTGGATGCACAAGATTGGTTAAAAACCCTAATTGGACAAGAATATGCCTAGGGAGGACGAAAATGACCTAATTGATCATCCAATGACACAAACACACCTATTGTATGCACAAGATCGGTTAAAAACCCTAATTGGACAAGAATAAGCCTAGGGAGGACGAAAATGACCTAATTGATCATCCAATGACACAAATGAACTTATTGGATGCACAAGATTAGTTAAAAACCCTAATTGGACAAGAATAAGCCTAGGGAGGATGAAAATAACCTAATTGATCATCCAATGACACAAACACACCTATTGGATGCACAAGATTGGTCTAAAACTCTAATTGGACAAGAATAAACCTAGGGTGGACGAAAATGACCTAAATGTTAATCCAATGACACAAATAAACTTATTGGATGCACAAGATTGGTTAAAAACCCTAATTGGACAAGAATAAGCCTAGGGAGGACGAAAATGACCTAAATGTTAATCCAATGACACAACTCAACTTATTGGATGCACAAGATTGGTTAAAAACCCTAAATGGGCAAGAATAAGCCTAGGGAGGACGAAAATGACCTAATTGATCGTCCAATGACACAAACACACCTATTGGATGCACAAGATTGGTTAAAAACCCTAATTGGACAAGAATAAGCCTAGGGAGGACGAAAATAACCTAATTGATCATCCAATGACACAGACACACCTATTGGATGCACAAGATTGGTTAAAAACCCTAGTTGGACAAGAATAAGCCTAGGGAGGACGAAAATGACCTAATTGATCATCCAATGACACAAACACACCTATTGGATGCACAAGATTGGTTAAAAACCCTAATTGGACAAGAATAAGCCTAGGGAGGACGAAAATGACCTAATTGATCATCCAATGACACAAACACACCTATTGGATGCACAAGATTGGTTAAAAACCCTAATTGGACAAGAATAAGCCTAGGGAGGACGAAAATGACCTAAATGTTAATCCAATGACACAACTCAACTTATTGGATGCACATGATTGGTTAATAACCCTAAATGGACAAGAATATGCCTAGGGAGGAAGAAAATGACCAAAATATTAATTTAATGACACAAACAAAGTTATTGGATGCACAAGATTGGTTAAAAACCCTAATTGTACAAGAATAAGCCTAGGGAGGACGTAAATGACCTAATTGATCATCCAATGACACAAACACACCTATTGGATGCACAAGATTGGTTAAAAACCCTAATTGGACAAGAATAAGCCTAGGGAGGAAGAAAATGACTTAAATATTAATTTAATGACACAAACAAACTTATCGGATGCACAAGATTGGTTAAAAACCCTAATTGGACAAGAATAAGCCTAGGGAGGACAAAAATGACCTAATTGATCATCCAATGACACAAACACACCTATTGGATGCACAAGATTGGTTAAAAACCCTAATTGGACAAGAATATGCCTAGGGAGGAAGAAAATGACCTAAATATTAATTTAATGACACAAACAAAGTTAATGGATGCACAAGATTGGTTAAAAACCCTAATTGTACAAGAATAAGCCTAGGGAGGACGTAAATGACCTAATTGATCATCCAATGACACAAACACACCTATTGGATGCACAAGATTGGTTAAAAACCCTAATTGGACAAGATTATGCCTAGGGAGGACGAAAATGACCTAATTGATTAAAAACCCTTATTGGACAAGAATAAGCCTAGGGAGGACGAAAATTACCTAATTGGTTAAAAACCCTAATTGGACAAGAATATGCCTAGGGAGGACATAAATGACTTAATTGATCATCCAATGACACAAACACACCTATTGGATGCAAAAGATTGATTAAAAACCCTAATTGGACAAGAATATGCCTAGGGAGGACGAAAATGACCTAAATATTAATTCAATGACACAAACAAACTTATCGGATGCACAAGATTAGTTAAAAACCCTAATTGGACAAGAATAAGCCTAGGGAGGACGAAAATGACCTAATTGATCATCCAATGACACAAACACACCCATTGGATGCCCAAGATTGGTCTAAAACCCTAATTGGACAAGAATAAGCCTAGGGAGGACGATAATGACCTAATTGATCATCCAATGACACAAACACACCTATTGGATGCACAAGATTGGTTAAAAACCCTAATTGGACAAGAATAAGCCTAGGGAGGACGAAAATGACCTAAATGTTAATCCAATGACACAACTCAACTTATTGGAAGCACAAGATTGGTTAAAAATCCTAATTGGATAAGAATAAGCCTAGGGAGGACCAAAATGACCCAATTGATCATCCAATGACACAAACACACCTATTGGATGCACAAGATTGGTTAAAAACCCTAATTGGACAAGAATATGCCTAGGGCGGACGAAAATAACCTAATTGATCATCCAAAGACACAAACGCACCTATTGGATGCACAAGATCGGTTAAAAACCCTAATTGGACAAGAATAAGCCTAGGGAGGACGAAAATGACCTAATTGATCATCCAATGACACAAACACACCTATTGGATGCACAAGATTGGTTAAAAACCCTAATTGGACAAGAATATGCCTAGGGAGGACGAAAATGACCTAATTGATCATCCAATGACACAAATGAACTTATTGGATGCACAAGATTAGTTAAAAACCCTAATTGGACAAGAATAAGCTTTGGGAGGACGAAAATTACCTAATTGATCATCCAATGACACAAACACACCTATTGGATGCACAAGATTGGTCTAAAACTCTAAATGAGCAAGAATATGCCTAGGGAGGACGAAAATGACCAAAATGTTAATCCAATGACACAAATGAACGTATTGGATGCACAAGATTGGTTAAAAACCCTAATTGGACAAGAATAAGCCTAGGGAGGACGAAAATGACCTAATTGATCATCCAATGACACAAACACACCTATTGGATGCACAAGATTGGTTAAAAACCCTAATTGGACAAGAATATGCCTAGGGAGGACGAAAATGACCTAATTGATCATCCAATGACACAAACACACCTATTGGATGCACAAGATTGGTTAAAAACCCTAATTGGACCAAAAAATGCCTAGGGAGGACGAAAATGACCTAATTGATCATCCAATGACACAAATACACCTATTGGATGCACAAGATGGGTTAAAAACCCTAATTGGACAAGAATATGCCTAAGGAGGACGAAAATGACCTAAATGTTAATCCAATGACACAAATGAACTTATTAGATGTACAAGATTGGTTAAAAACCCTAATTGGACAAGAATAAGCCTAGGGAGGACGAAAATGACCTAATTGATCATCCAATGACACAAACACACCTATTGGATGCACAAGATTGGTTAAAAACCCTAATTGGACAAGAATATGCCTAGGGAGGACGAAAATGACCTAATTGATCATCCAATGACACAAACACACCTATTGGATGCACAAGATCGGTTAAAAACCCTAATTGGACAAGAAAATGCCTAGGGAGGACGAAAATGACCTAATTGATCATCCAATGACACAAACACACCTATTGGATGCACAAGATTTGTTAAAAACCCTAATTGGACAACAATATGCCTAGGGAGGTGGAAAATGACCTATTTGATCATCCAATGACACAAACAAAGTTATTGGATGCACAAGATTGGTTAAAAACCCTAATTGGACAAGAATAAGCCTAGGGAGGACGAAAATGACCTAATTGATCATCCAATGACACAAACACACCTATTGGATGCACAAGATTGGTTAAAAACCCTAATTGGACAAGAATATGCCTAGAGAAAATGACCTAATTGATCATCCAATGACACAAATGAACTTATTGGATGCACAAGATTAGTTAAAAACCCTAATTGGATAAGAATAAGCCTAGGGAGGACGAAAATAACCTAATTGATCATCCAATGACACAAACACACCTATTGGATGCACAAGATTGGTCTAAAACTCTAATTGGACAAGAATATGCCTAGGGAGGACGAAAATGACCTAAATGTTAATCCAATGACACAAATGAACTTATTGGATGCACAAGATTGGTTAAAAAGCCTAACTGGACAAGAATAAGCCTAGGGAGGACGAAAATGACCTAAATGTTAATCCAATGACACAACTCAACTTATTGGATGCACAAGATTGGTTAAAAACCCTAATTGGACAAGAATAAGCCTAGGGAGGACGAAAATGAACTAATTGATCATCCAATGACACAAACACACCTATTGGATGCACAAGATTCGTTAAAAACCCTAATTGGACAAGAATATGCCTAGGGAGGACGAAAATGACCTAATTGATCGTCCAATGACACAAACACACCTATAGGAAGCACAAGATTCGTTAAAAACCGTAATTGGACAAGAATATGCCTAGGGAGGACGAAAATGACCTAATTGATCATCCAATGACACAAACACACCTATTGGATACACAAGTTTGGTTAAAAACCCTAATCGGACAAGAATATGCCTAGGGAGGACGAAAATGACCTAATTGATCATCCAATGACACAAACACACCTATTGGATGCACAAGATTGGTTAAAAACCCTAATTGGACAAGAATAAGCCTAGGGAGGACGAAAATGACCTAATTGATCATCCAATGACACAAACACACCTATTGGATGCACAAGATTGGTTAAAAACCCTAATTGGACAAGAATATGCCTAGGGAGGACGAAAATGACCTAAATATTAATTCAATGACACAAACAAAGTTATTGGATGCACAAGATTGGTTGAAAACCCTACTTGGACAAGAATAAGCCTAGGGAGGACGTAAATGACCTAATTGATCATCCAATGACACAAACACACCTATTGGATGCACAAGATTGGTTAAAAACCCTTATTGGACAAGAATATGCCTAGGGAGGACGAAAATGACCTAAATATTAATTCAATGACACAAACAAACTTATCGGATGCACAAGATTAGTTAAAAACCCTAATTGGACAAGAATAAGCCTAGGGAGGACGAAAATGACCTAATTGATCATCCAATGACACAAACACACCTATTGGATGCACAAGATTGGTTAAAAACCCTAATTGGACAAGAATATGCCTAGGGAGGACGAAAATGACCTAAATATTAATTCAATGACACAAACAAAGTTATTGGATGCACAAGATTGGTTGAAAACCCTAATTGGACAAGAATAAGCCTAGGGAGGACGTAAATGACCTAATTGATCATCCAATGACACAAACAGACCTATTGGATGCACAAGATTGGTTTAAAACCCTTATTGGACAAGAATATGCCTAGGGAGGACGAAAATGACCTAAATATTAATTCAATGACACAAACAAACTTATCGGATGCACAAGATTAGTTAAAAACCCTAATTGGACAAGAATAAGCCTAGGGAGGACGAAAATGACCTAATTGATCATCCAATGACACAAACACACCTATTGGATGCACAAGATTGGTTAAAAACCATAATTGGACAAGAATAAGACTAGGAAGGACGAAAATGACCTAAATATTAATTCAATGACACAAACAAACTTATTGGATGCACAAGATTGGTTAAAAACCCTAATTGGACAAGAATAAGCCTAGGGAGGACGAAAATGACCTAATTGATCATCCAATGACACAAACACACCTATTGGATGCACAAGATTGGTTAAAAACCCTAATTGGACAAGAATATGTCTAGGGAGGACAAAAATGACCTAAATATTAATTTAATGACACAAACAAAGTTATTGGATGCACAAGATTGGTTAAAAACCCTAATTGGACAGGAATAAGCCTAGGGAGGACGTAAATGACCTAATTGATCATCCAATGACACAAACACACCTATTTGATGCACAAGATTGGTTAAAAACCCTAATTGGACAAGAATATGCCTAGGGAGGACGAAAATGACCTAAATATTAATTCAATGACACAAACAAACTTATCGGATGCACAAGATTGGTTAAAAACCCTAATTGGACAAGAATAAGCCTAGGGAGGACGAAAATGACCTAATTGATCATCCAATGACACAAACACACCTATTAGATGCACAAGATTGGTTAAAAACCCTAGTTGGACAAGAATAAGCCTAGGGAGGACGAAAATGACCTAATTGATCTTCCAATGACACAAACACACCTATTGGATGCACAAGATTGGTCTAAAACTCTAATTGGACAAGAATATGCCTAGGGAGGACGAAAATGACCTAATTGATCATCCAATGACACAAATGAACTTATTGGATGCACAAGATTAGTTAAAAACCCTAATTGGACAAGAATAAGCATAGGGAGGACGAAAATAACCTAATTGATCATCCAATGACACAAACACACCTATTGGATGCACAAGATTGGTCTAAAACTCTAATTGGACAAGAATATGCCTATGGAGGACGAAAATAACCTAAATGTTAATCCAATGACACAAATGAACTTATTGGATGCACAAGATTGGTTAAAAACCCTAATTGGACAAGAATAAGCCTAGGGAGGACGAAAATGACCTAAATGTTAATCCAATGACACAAATCAACTTATTGGATGCACAAGATTGATTAAAAACCCTAATTGGACAAGAATAAGCCTATGGAGGACGAAAATGACCTAATTGATCATCCAATGACACAAACATACCTATTGGATGCACAAGATTGGTTAAAAACCCTAAGTGGACAAGAATAAGCCTAGGGAGGACGAAAATGACCTAATTGATCATCCAATGACACAAACACACCTATTGGATGCACAAGATTGGTTAAAAACCATAATTGGACAAGAATAAGCCTAGGGAGGACGAAAATGACCTAATTGATCATCCAATGACACAAATGAACTTATTGGATGCACAAGATTTGTTAAAAACCCTAATTTGACAAAGTTATTGGCTGCACAAGATTGGTTAAAAACCCTAATTTGACAAGAATAAGTCAAGGGAGGACGAAAATGACCTAATTGATCATCCAATGACACAAACACACCTATTGGATGCACAAGATTGGTTAAAAACCCTAATTGGACAAGAATAAGCCTAGGGAGGACGAAAATGACCTAATTGATCATCCAATGACACAAACACACCTATTGGATGCACAAGATTGGTTAAAAACCCTAATTGGTCAAGAATAAGCCTAGGGAGGACGAAAATGACCTAATTGATCATCCAATGACACAAATGAACTTATTGGATGCACAAGATTGGTTAAAACCCTAATTGGACAAGAATATGCCTAGGGAGGACGAAAATGACCTAAATATTAATTCAATGACACAAACAAAGTTATTGGATGCACAAGATTGGTTAAAAACCCTAATTGGACAAGAATAAGCCTAGGGAGGACGAAAATGACCTAATTGATCATCCAATGACACAAACACACCTATTGGATGCACAAGATTGGTTAAAAACCCTAATTGGACAAGAATAATCCTAGGGAAGACGAAAATGACCTAATTGATCATCCAATGACACAAACACACCTATTGGAAGCACAAGATTGGTTAAAAACCCTAGTTGGACAAGAATATGCCTAGGGAGGACGAAAATGACCTAATTGATCATCCAATGACACAAATGAACTTATTGGATGCACAAGATTGGTTAAAAACCCTAATTGGACAAGAATAAGCATAGAAAGGACGAAAATGACCTAATTGATCATCCAATGACACAAACACACCTATTGGATGCACAAGATTGGTTAAAAACCCTAATTGGACAAGAATATGCCTAGGGCAGACGAAAATGACCTAAATATTAATTCAATGACACAAACAAAGTTATTGGATGCAAAAGATTGGTTAAAAACCCTAATTGGACAAGAATAAGCCTAGGGAGGACGAAAATGACCTAATTGATCATCCAATGACACAAACACACCTATTGGATGCACAAGATTGGTTAAAAACCCTAATTGGACAAGAATAAGCCTAGGGAGGACGAAAATGACCTAATTGATCATCCAATGACACAAACACACCTATTGGATGCACAAGATTGGTTTAAAACCCTAGTTGGAAAAGAATATGCCTAGGGAGGACGAAAATGACCTAATTGATCATCCAATGACACAAATGAACTTATTGGATGCACAAGATTGGTTAAAAACCCTAATTGGACAAGAATAAGCCTAGGGAGGACGAAAATGATCTAATTGATCATCCAATGACACAAACACACCTATTGGATGCACAAGATTGGTTAAAAACCCTAATTGGACAAGAATAAGCCTAGGGAGGACGAAAATGACCTAATTGATCATCCAATGACACAAGTGAACTTATTGGATGCCCAAGATTGGTTAAAAACCCTAATTGGACAAGAATAAGCCTAGGGAGGACGAAAATGACCTAATTGATCATCCAATGACACAAACACACCTATTGGATGCACAAGATTGGTTAAAAACCCTAATTGGACAAGAATATGCCTAGGGAGGACGAAAATGACCTAAATGTTAATCCAATGACACAACTCAACCTATTGGATGCACAAGATTGGTTAAAAACCCTAATTGGACAAGAATAAGCCTAGGGAGGACGATAAATGACCTAATTGATCATCCAATGACACAAACACACCTATTGGATGCACAAGATTGGTTAAAAACCCTAATTGGACAAGAATAAGCCTAGGGAGGACGAAAATGACCTAATTGATCATCCAATGACACAAACACACCTATTGGATGCACAAGATTGGTTAAAAACCCTAATTGGACAAGAATAAGCCTAGGGAGGACGAAAATGACGTAATTGATCATCCAATGACACAAACACACATATTGGACGCACAAGATTGGTTAAAAACCCTAATTGGACAAGAATAAGCCTAGGGAGGACGAAAATGACCTAATTGATCATCCAATGACACAAACACACCTATTGGATGCACAAGATTGGTTAAAAACCCTAATTGGACAAGAATATGCCTAGGGAGGAGGAAAATGACCTAAATGTTAATCCAATGACACAAATGAACTTTTTGGATGCACAAGATTGGTTAAAAACCCTAATTGGACAAGAATAAGCCTAGGGAGGACGAAAATGACCTAATTGATCATCCAATGACACAAACACACCTATTGGATGCACAAGATTGGTTAAAAACCCTAATTGGACAAGAATATGCCTACGGAGGACAAAAATGACCTAATTGATCATCCAATGACACAAAAGCACCTATTGGATGCACAAGATTGGTTAAAAACCCTAATTGGACAAGAATATGCCTAGGGAGGACGAAAATGACCTAAATATTAATTCAATGACACAAACAAACTTATCGGATGCACAAGATTGGTTAAAAACCCTAATTGGACAAGAATAAGCCTAGGGAGGACGAAAATGACCTAATTGATCATCCAATGACACAAACACACCTATTGGATGCAAAAGATTGGTTAAAAACCCTAATTGGACAAGATGATGCCTAGAGAGGACGAAAATGACCTAAATATGAATTCAATGACACAAACAAACTTATTGGATGCACAAGATTGGTTAAAAACCCTAATTGGAGAAGAATATGCCTAGGGAGGACGAAAATGACCTAAATATTAATTCAATGACACAAACAAATTTATTGGATGCACAAGATTGGTTAAAAACCTTAATTGGACAAGAATAAGCCTAGGGAGGACAAAAATGACCTAATTGATCATCCAATGACACAAATGAACTTATTGGATGCACAAGATTGGTTAAAAACCCTAATTGGACAAGAATAAGCCTAGGGAGGACGAAAATGACCTAATTGATCATCCAATGACACAAACACACCTATTGGATGCACAAGATTGGTTAAAAACCCTAATTGGACAAGAATAAGCCTAGGGAGGACGAAAATGACCTAATTGATCATCCAATGACACAAACACACCTATTGGATGCACAAGATTGGTTAAAAACCCTAATTGGACAAGAATATGCCTAGGGAGGACGAAAATGACCTAAATATTAATTCAATGACACAATCAAAGTTATTGGATGCACAAGATTGGTTCAAAACCCTAATTGGACAAGAATAAGCTTAGGGAGGACGAAAATGACCTACTTGATCATCCAATGACACAAACACACCTATTGGATGCACAAGATTGGTTAAAAACCCTAATTGGACAAGAATAAGCCTAGGGAGGACGAAAATGACCTAATTGATCATCCAATGACACAAACACACCTATTGGATGCACAAGATTGGTTAAAAACCCTAATTGGACAAGAACAAGCCTAGGGAGGACGAAAATGACCTAAATGTTAATCCAATGACACAAACACACCTATTGGATGCACAACATTGGTTAAAAACCCTAATTGGACTAGAATAAGCTTAGGGAGGACGAAAATGACCTAATTGATCATCCAATGTCACAAACACACCTATTGGAAGCACAAGATTGGTTAAAAACCCTAATTGGACAAGAATATGACTAGGAAGGACGAAAATGACCTAAATGTTAATCCAATGACAGAAATGAACTTATTGGATGCACAAGATTGGTTAAAAACCCTAATTGGACAAGAATAAGCCTAGGGAGGACGAAAATGACCTAATTGATCATCCAATGACACAAACACACCTATTGGATGCACAAGATTGGTTAAAAACCCTAATTGGACAAGAATATGCCTAGGGAGGAGGAAAATGACCTAAAAATTAATTCAATGACACAAACAAAGTTATTGGATGCACAAGATTGGTTAAAAACCCTAATTGGACAAGAATAAGCCTAGGGAGGACGAAAATGACCTAATTGATCATCCAATGACACAAACACACCTATTGGATGCACAAGATTGGTTAAAAACCCTAATTGGACAAGAATATGCCTAGGGAGGATGAAAATGACCTAAATATTAATTCAATGACACTAACAAACTTATTGGATGCACAAGATTGGTTAAAAACCCTAATTGGACAAGAATAAGCCTAGCGAGGACGAAAATGACCTAATTGATCATCCAATGACACAAACACACCTATTGGATGCAGAAGATTGGTTAAAAACCCTAATTGGACAAGAATATGCCTAGGGAGGACGAAAATGACCTAAATATTAATTCAATGACACAAACAAAGTTATTGGATGCACAAGATTGGTTAAAAACCCTAATTGGACAAGAATAAGCCTAGGGAGGACGAAAATGACCTAATTGATGATCCAATGACACAAACACACCTATTGGATGCACAAGATTGGTTAAAAACCCTAATTGGACAAGAATAAGTCAAGGGATGACGAAAATGACCTAATTGATCATCCAATGACACAAACACACCTATTGGATGCACAAGATTGGTTAAAAACCCTAATTGGACAAGAATATGCCTAGGGAGGACGAAAATGACCTAAATGTTAATCCAATGACACAAATGAACTTATTGGATGCACAACATTGGTTAAAAACCCTAATTGGACAAGAGTAAGCCTAGGAAGGACGAAAATAACCTAATTGATCATCCAATGACACAAACACACCTATTGGATGCACAAGATTGGTTAAAAACCCTAATTGGACAAGAATATGCCTAGGGAGGACGAAAATGACCTAAATATTAATTCAATGACACAAACAAAGTTATTGGATGAACAAGATTGATTAAAAACCCTAATCTGACAAGAATAAGTCTAGGTAGGACGAAAATGACCTAATTGATCATCCAATGACACAAACACACCTATTGGATGCACAAGATTGGTTAAAAACCCTAATTGGACAAGAATATGCCTAGGGAGGACGAAAATGACCTAAATATTAATTCAATGACACAAACAAAGTTATTGGATGCACAAGATTGATTAAAAACCCTAATTTGACAAGAATAATTCTAGGTAGGACGAAATTGACCTAATTGATCATCCAATGACACAAACACACCTATTGGATGCACAAGATTGGTTAAAAACCCTAATTGGACAAGAATAAGCCTAGGGACGACAAAAACGACCTAATTGATCATCCAATGACACAAACACACCTATTGGATGCACAAGATTGGTTAAAAACCCTAATTGGACAAGAATAAGCCTAGGGAGGACGAAAATGACCTAATTGATCATCCAATGACACAAACACACCTATTGGATGCACAAGATTGGTTAAAAACCCTAATTGGACAAGAATATGCCTAGGGAGGACGAAAATGACCTAATTGATCATCCAATGACACAAACACACCTATTGGACGCACAAGATTGGTTAGAAACCCTAATTGGACAAGAATATGCCTAGGGAGGACGAAAATGATCTAAATATTAATTCAGTGACACAAACAAACTCATTGGATGCACAAGATTGGTTAAAAACCCTAATTGGACATTAATAAGCCTAGGGAGGACGAGAATGACCTAATTGATCATCCAATGACACAAATACACCTATTGGAAGCACAAGATTGGTTAAAAACCCTAATTGGACAAGAATAAGCCTAGGGAGGACGAAAATGACCTAATTGATCATCCAATGACACAAACACACCTATTGGATGCACAAGATTGGTTAAAAACCCTAATTGGACAAGAATATGCCTAGGGAGGACGAAAATGACCTAATTGATCATCCAGTGAAACAAACACACCTATTGGATGCACAAGATTGGTTAAGAACCCTAATTGGACAAGAATATGCCTAGGGAGGACGAAAATGATCTAAATATTAATTCAGTGACACAAACAAACTCATTGGATGCACAAAATTGGTTAAAAACCCTAATTGGACATTAATAAGCCTAGGGAGGACGAGAATGACCTAATTGATCATCCAATGACACAAATACACCTATTGGAAGCACAAGATTGGTTAAAAACCCTAATTGGACAAGAATAAGCCTAGGGAGGACGAAAATGACCTAATTGATCATCCAATGACACAAACACACCTATTGGATGCACAAGATTGGTTAAAAACCCTAATTGGACAAGAATATGCCTAGGGAGGACGAAAATGACCTAAATATTAATTCAATGACACAAACAAAGTTATTGGATGCACAAGATTGGTTAAAAACGCTAATTGGACAAGAATAAGTCTAGGGAGGACGAAAAAGACCTAATTGATCATCCAATGACACAAATGAACTTATTGGATGCACAAGATTGGTTAAAAACCCTAATTGGACAAGAATAAGCCTAGGGAGGACGAAAATGACCTAATTGATCATCCAATGACACAAACACACCTATTGGATGCACAAGATTAGTTAAAAACCCTAAATGGACAAAAATAAGCCTAGGGAGGACGAAAATGACCTAATTGATCATCCAATGACACAAACACACCTATTGGATGCACAAGATTGGTTAAAAACCCTAATTGGACAAGAATAAGCCTAGGGAGGACGAAAATGACCTAATTGATCATCCATTGCCACAAACACACCTATTGGTTGCACAAGATTGGTTAAAAACCCTAATTGGACAAGAATATGCCTAGGGAGGACGAAAATGACCTAATTGATCATCCAATGACACAAACACACCTATTCGATGCACAAGATTGGTTAAAAACCCTAATTGGACAAGAATATGCCTAGGGAGGACGAAAATGACCTAAATATTAATTCAATGACACAATCAAAGTTATTGGATGCACAAGATTGGCTAAAAACCCTAATTGGACAAGAATAAGCCTAGGGAGGACGAAAATGACCTAATTGATCATCCAATGACACAAACACACCTATTGGATGCACAAGATTGGTTAAAAACCCTAATTGGACAAGAATAAGCCTAGGGAGGACGAAAATGACCTAATTGATCATCCAATGACACAAACACACCTACTGGATGCACAAGATTGGTTAAAAACCATAATTGGACAAGAATAAGCCTAGGGAGGACGAAAATGACCTAATTGATCATCCATTGCCACAAACACACCTATTGGATGCACAAGATTGGTTAAAAACCCTAATTGGACAAGAATATGCCTAGGGAGGACGAAAATGACCTAATTGATCATCCAATGACACAAACACACCTATTGGATGCACAAGATTGGTTAAAAACCCTAATTGGACAAGAATATGCCTAGGGAGGACGAAAATGACCTAAATATTAATTCAATGACATAAACTAACTTGTTGGATGCACAAGATTGGTTAAAAACCCTAATTGGACAAGAATAAGCCTAGGGAGGACGAAAATGACCTAATTGATCATCCAATGACACAAACACACCTATTGGATGCACAAGATTGGTTAAAAACCCTACTTGGACAAGAATAAGCCTAGGGAGGACGAAAATGACCTAATTGATCATCCAATGACACAAACACACCTATTGGATGCACAAGATTGGTTAAAAACCCTAATTGGAAAAGAATATGCCTAGGGAGGACGAAAATGACCTAAATATTAATTCAATGACATAAACAAACTTGTTGGATGCACAAGATTGGATAAAAACTCTAATTGGACAAGAATAAGCCTAGGGAGGACGAAAATGACCTAATTGATCATCCAATGACACAAACACACCTATTGGATGCACAAGATTGGTTAAAAACCCTAATTGGACAAGAATAAGCCTAGGGAGGACGAAAATGACCTAATTGATCATCCAATGACACAAACACACCTATTGGATGCACAAGATTGGTTAAAAACCCTAGTTGGACAAGAATATGCCTAGGGAGGACGAAAATGACCTAAATGTTAATCCAATGACACAAATGAACTTATTGGATGCACAAGATTGGTTAAAAACCCTAATGGGACAAGAATAAGCCTAGGAAGGACGAAAATGACCTAATTGATCATCCAATGACACAAACACACCTATTGGATGCACAAGATTGGTTAAAAACCCTAATTGGACAAGAATAAGCCTAGGGAGGACGAAAATGACCTAATTGATCATCCAATGACACAAACACACCTATTGGATGCACAAGATTGGTTAAAAACCCTAATTGGACAAGAATATGCCTAGGGAGGACGAAAATGACCTAAATATTAATTCAATGACACAAACAAAGTTATTGGATGCACAAGATTCGTTAAAAACCCTAATTGGACAAGAATAAGCCTAGGGAGGACGTAAATGACCTAATTGATCATCCAATGACACAAACACACCTATTGGATGCACAAGATTGGTTAAAAACCCTAATTGAACAAGAATATGCCTAGGGAGGACGAAAATGACCTAATTGATCATCCAATGACACAAACGAACTTATTGGATGCACAAGATGAGTTAAAAACCCTAATTGTACAAGAATAAGCCTAGGGAGGACGAAAATAACCTAATTGATCATCCAATGACACAAACACACCTATTGGATGCACAAGATTGGTCTAAAACTCTAATAGGACAAGAATATGCTTAGGGAGGACGAAAATGACCTAAATGTTACTCCAATGACACAAATGAACTTATTGGATGCACAAGATTGGTTAAAAACCCTAATTGGACAAGAATAAGCCTAGGGAGGACGAAAATGACCTAAATGTTAATCCAATGACACAACACAACTTATAGGATGCACAAGATTGGTTAAAAACCCTAATTTGGACAAGAATATGCCTAGGGAGGACATAAATGACTTAACTGATCATCCAATGACACAAACACACCTAATGGATGCACAAGATTGGTTAAAAACCCTAATTGGACAAGAATATGCCTAGGGAGGACGAAAATGACCTAAATATTAATTCAATGACACAAACAAACTTATCGGAAGCATAAGATTGGTTAAAAACCCTAATTGGACAAGAATAAGCCTAGGGAGGACGAAAATGACCTAATTGATCATCCAATGACACAAACACACCTATAGGATGCACAAGATTGGTTAAAAACCCTAATTGGACAAGAATAAGCCTAGGGAGGACGAAAATGACCTAATTGATCATCCATTGCCACAAACACACCTATTGGATGCACAAGATTGGTTAAAAACCCTAATTGGACAAGAATATGCCAAGGGAGGACGAAAATGACCTAAATATTAATTCAATGAAACAATCAAAGTTATTGGATGCACAAGATTGGTTAAAAACCCTAATTGGACAAGAATAAGCCTAGGGAGGACGAAAATAACCTAATTGATCATCCAATGACACAAACACACCTATTGGATGCACAAGATTGGTTAAAAACCCTAATTGGACAAGAATATGCCTAGGGAGGACGAAAATGACCTAATTGATCATCAAATGACACAAACACACCTATTGGAAGCACAAGATTGGTTAAAAACCCTAATTGGATAAGAATATGCCTAGGAAGGACGAAAATGACCTAAATGTTAATCCAATGACACAAATGAACGTATTGGATGCAAAAGATTGGTTAAAAACCCTAATTGGACAAGAATAATCCTAGGGAGGGCGAAAATGACCTAATTGATCATCCAATGACACAAACACACCTATTGGATGCACAAGATTGGTTAAAAACCCTAATTGGACAAGAATATGCCTAGGGAGGACGAAAATGACCTAAATATTAATTCAATGACACAAACAAAGTTATTGGATGCACAAGATTGGTTAAAAACCCTAATTGGACAAGAATAAGCCTAGGGAGGACGAAAATGACCTAATTGATCATCCAATGACACAAACACACCTATTGGATGCACAAGATTGGTTAAAAACCCTAATTGGACAAGAATATGCCTAGGGAGGACGAAAATGACCTAAATATTAATTCAATGACACAAACAAAGTTATTGGATGCACAAGATTGGTGAAAAACCCTAATTGGACAAGAATAAGCCTAGGGGGAACGAAAATGACCTAATTGATCATCCAATGACACAAACACACCTATTGGATGCACAAGATTGGTTAAAAACCCTAATTGGACAAGAATATGCCTAGGGAGGACGAAAATGACCTAAATATTAATTCAATGACACAAACAAAGTTATTGGATGCACAAGATTGGTTAAAAACCCTAATTGGACAAGAATAAGCCTAGGGAGGACGAAAATGACCTAATTGATCATCCAATGACACAAACACACCTATTGGATGCACAAGATTGGTTAAAAACCCTAATTGGACAAGAATATGCCTAATGAGGACGAAAATGACCTAAATATTAATTCAACGACACAAACAAAGTTATTGGATGCACAAGATTGGTTAAAAACCCTAATTGGACAAGAATAAGCCTAGGGAGGACGAAAATGACCTAATTGATCATCCAATGACACAAACACACCTATTGGATGCACAAGATTGGTTAAAAACCCTAATTGGACAAGAATATGCCTAGGGAGGACGAAAATGACCTAAATATTAATTCAATGACACAAACAAACTTATCGGATGCACAAGATTGGTTAAAAACCCTAATTGGACAAGAATAAGCCTAGGGAGGCCGAAAATGACCTAATTGATCATCCAATGACACAAACACACCTATTGGATGCACAAGATTGGTTAAAAACCCTAATTGGACAAGAATAAGCCTAGGGAGGACGAAAATGACCTAATTGATCATCCAATGACACAAACACACCTATTGGATGCACAAGATTGGTTAAAAACCCTAATTGGACAAGAATATGCCTAGGGAGGACGAAAATGACCTAAATATTAATTCAATGACACAAACAAACTTATCGGATGCACAAGATTGGTTAAAAACCCTAATTGGACAAGAATAAGCCTACGGAGGATGAAAATGACCTAATTGATCATCCAAAGACACAAACACACCTATTGGATGCACAAGATTGTTTAAAAACCCTAATTGGACAAGAATAAGCCTAGGGAGGGCGAAAATGACCTAATTGATCATCCAATGACACAAACACACCTATTGGATGCACAAGATTGGTTAAAAACCCTAATTGGACAAGAATAAGCCTAGGGAGGACGAAAATGACCTAATTGATCATCCAATGACACAAACACACCTATTGGATGCACAAGATTGGTTAAAAACCCTAATTGGACAAGAATATGCCTAGGGAGGACGAAAATGACCTAAATATTAATTCAATGACACAAACAAACTTATCGGATGCACAAGATTGGTTAAAAACCCTAATTGGACAAGAATAAGCCTACGGAGGACGAAAATGACCTAATTGATAATCCAAAGACACAAACACACCTAATGGATGCACAAGATTGGTTAAAAACCCTAATTGGACAAGAATAAGCCTAGGGAGGACGAAAATGACCTAATTGATCATCCAATGACACAAACACACCTATTGGATGCACAAGATTGGTTAAAAACCCTAATTGGACAAGAATAAGCCTAGGGAGGACGAAAATGACCTAATTGATCATCCATTGCAACAAACACACCAATTGGATGCACAAGATTGGTTAAAAACCCTAATTGGACAAGAATATGCTTAGGGAGGACAAAAATGACCTAATTGATCATCCAATGACACAAACACACCTATTGGATGCACAAGATTGGTTAAAAACCCTAATTGGACAAGAATATGCTTAGGGGGGACGAAAATAAGCTAAATATTAATTCAATGACACAAACAAACTTATTGGATGCACAAGATTGGTTAAAAACCCTAATTGGACAAGAATAAGCCTAGGGAGGACGAAAATGACCTAATTGATTATCCAATGACTCAAACACACCTATTGGAAGCACAAGATTGGTTAAAAACCCTAATTGGACAAGAATATGCCTAGGGAGGACGAAAATGACCTAAATGTTAATCCAATGACACAAATGAACTTATTGGATGCACAAGATTGGTTAAAAACCCTAATTGGACAAGAATAAGCCTAGGGAGGGCGAAAATGACCTAATTGATCATCCAATGACACAAACACACCTATTGAATGCACAATGATTGGTTAAAAACCCTAATTGGACAAGAATATGCATAGGGAGGACGAAAATGACCTAAATATTAATTCAATGACACAAACAAAGTTATTGGATGCACAAGATTGGTTAAAAACCCTAATTGGACAAGAATATGCCTAGGGAGGACGAAAATGACCTAAATATTAATTCAATGACACAAACAAAGTTATTGGATGCACAAGATTGGTTAAAAACCCTAATTGGACAAGAATAAGCCTAGGGAGGACGAAAATGACCTAAATGCTAATCCAATGACACAACTGAACTTATTGGATGCACAAGATTGGTTAAAAACCCTAATTGGGCAAGAATAAGCCTAGGGAGGACGAAAATGACCTAATTGATCATCCAATGACACAAACACACCTATTGGATGCACAAGATTGGTTAAAAACCCTAATTGGACAAGAATATGCCTAGGGAGGACGAAAATGACCTAATTGATCATCCAATGACACAAACACACCTATTGGATCCACAAGATTGGTTAAAAACCCTAATTGGACAAGAATATGCCTAGGGAGGAAGAAAATGACCTAAATATTAATTCAATGACATAAACAAATTTGTTGGATGCACAAGATTTGTTAAAAACCCTAATTGGACAAGAATAAGCCTAGGGAGGACGAAAATGACCTAATTGATCATCCAATGACACAAACACACCTATTGGAAGCACAAGATTGGTTAAAAACCCTAATTGGACAAGAATAAGCCTAGGGAGGACGAAAATGAACAAATTGATCATCCATTGCAACAAACACACCTATTGGATGCACAAGATTGGTTAAAAACCCTAATTGGACAAGAATATGCCTAGGGAGGACGAAAATGACCTAATTGATCATCCAATGACACAAACACACCTATTGGATGCACAAGATTGGTTAAAAACCCTAATTGGACAAGAATATGCCTAGGGAGGACGAAAATGGCCTAATTGATCATCCAAAGACACAAACACACCTATTGGATGCACAAGATTGGTTAAAAACCCTAATTGGACAAGAATATGCCTAGGGAGGACGAAAATGACCTAAATATTAATTCAATGACACAAACAAACTTATCGGATGCACAAGATTGGTTAAAAACCCTAATTGGACAAGAATAAGCCTAGGGAGGACGAAAATGACCTAATTGATAATCCAATGACACAAACACACTTATTGGATGCACAAGATTGGTTAAAAACCCTAATTGGACAAGAATAAGCCTAGGGAGGACGAAAATGACCTAATTGATCATCCAATGACACAAACACACCTATTGGACGCACAAGATTGGTTAAAACCCTAATTGGACAATAATATGCCTAGGGAGGACGAAAATGACCTGAATGTTAATCCAATGACACCAATGAACTTATTGGATGCACAAGATTGGTTAAAAACCCTAATTGGACAAGAATAAGCCTAGGGAGGACGAAAATGATCTAATTGATCATCCAATGACACAAACACACCTATTGGATGCACAAGATTGGTTAAAAACCCTAATTGGACAAGAATATGCTTAGGGAGGACGAACATGACCTAAATATTAATTCAATGACACAAACAAAGTTATTGGATGCACAAGATTGGTTAAAAACCCTAATTGGACAAGAATAAGTCTAGGGAGGACGAAAATGACCTAATTGATCATCCAATGACACAAACACACCTATTGGATGCACAAGATTGGTTAAAAACCCTAATTGGACAAGAATATGCCTATGGAGGTCGAAAATGACCTAAATATTAATTCAATGACACAAACAAACTTATCGGATGCACAAGATTGGTTAAAAACCCTAATTGGACAAGAATAAGCCTAGGGAGGACGAAAATGACCTAATTGATCATCCAATGACACTAATAAACTTATTGGATGCACAAGATTGGTTAAAAACCCTAATTGGACAAGAAAGAGCCTAGGGAGGACGAAAATGACATAATTGATCATCCAATGACACAAACACACCTATTGGATGCACAAGATTGGTTAAAAACCCTAATTGGACAAGAATATGCCTAGGGAGGACGAAAATGACCTAATTGATCATCCAATGACACAAACACACCTATTGGATGCACAAGATTGGTTAAAAACCCTAGTTGGACAAGAATATGCCTAGGGAAGACGAAAATGACCTAATTGATCATCCAATGACACAAACACACCTATTGGATGCACAAGATTGGTTAAAAACCCTAGTTGGACAAGAATATGCCTTGGGATGACGAAAATGACCTAATTGATCATCCAATGACACAAACACACTTATTGGATGCACAAGATTGGTTAAAAACCCTAGTTGGACAAGAATAAGCCTAGGGAGGACGAAAATAACCTAATTGATCATCCAATGACACAAACACACCTATTGGATGCACAAGATTGGTTAAAAACCCTAATTGGACAAGAATAAGCCTAGGGAGGACGAAAATGACCTAATTGATCATCCAATGACACAAACACACCTATTGGATGCACAAGATTGGTTAAAAACCCTAATTGGACAAGAATAAGCCTAGGGAGGACAAAAATGACCTAATTGATCATCCAATGACACAAACACACCTATTGGATGCACAAGATTGGTTAAAAACCCTAATTGGACAAGAATATTCCTAGGGAGGACGAAAATGACCTAAATATTAATTTAATGACACAAACAAAGTTATTGGATGCACAAGATTGGTTAAAAACCCTAATTGTACAAGAATAAGCCTAGGGAGGACGTAAATGACCTAATTGATCATCCAATGACACAAACACACCTATTGGATGCACAAGATTGGTTAAAAACCCTAATAGGACAAGAATATGCCTAGGGAGGACGTAAATGACATAAATATTAATTCAATGACACAAACAAAGTTATTGGATGCACAAGATTGGTTAAAAACCCTAATTGGACAAGAATATGCCTAGGGAGGACGAAAATGACCTAAATATTAATTCAATGACACAAACAAACTTATCGAATGCACAAGATTGGTTAAAAACCCTAATTGGACAAGAATAAGCCTAGGGAGGACGAAAATGACCTAATTGATCATCCAATGACACAAACACATCTATTGGATGCACAAGATTGGTTAAAAACCCTAATTGGACAAGAATAAGCCTAGGGAGAACGAAAATGACCTAAATGTTAATCCAATGACACAACTCAACTTATTGGATGCACAAGATTGGTTAAAAACCCTAATTGGACAAGAATAAGCGTAGGGAGGACGAAAATGACCTAATTGATCATCCAATGACACAAACACACCTATTGGATGCACAAGATTGGTTAAAAACCCTAATTGGACAAGAATATGCCTAGGGTGGACGAAAATGACCTAAATGTTAATCCAATGACACAAATGAACTTATTGGATGCACAAGATTGGTTAAAAACCCTAATTGGACAAGAATAAGCCTTCGGAGGACGAAAATGACCTAATTGATCATCGAATGACACAAACACACCAATTGGATGCACAAGACTGGTTAAAAACCCTAATTGGACAAGAATATGCATAGGAAGGTCGAAAATGACCTAATTGATCATCCAATGACACAAACACACCTATTGGATGCACAAGATTGGTTAAAAACCCTAATTGGACAAGAATAAGCCTAGGGAGGACGAAAATGACCTAATTGATCATCCAATGACACAAACACACCTATTGGATGCACAAGATTGGTTAAAAACCCTAATGGGACAAGAATATGCCTAGGGAGGACGAAAATGACCTAAATGTTAATCCAATGACACAAATGAACTTATTGGATGCACAAGATTGGTTAAAAACCCTAGTTGGACAAGAATAAGCCTTCGGAGGACGAAAATGACCTAATTGATCATCCAATGACACAAACACACCAATTGGATGCACAAGACTGGTTAAAAACCCTAATTGGACAAGAATATGCCTAGGAAGGACGAAAATGACCTAATTAATCATCCAATGACACAAACTCACCTATTGGATGCACAAGATTGGTTAAAAACCCTAATTGGACAAGAATAAGCCTAGGGAGGACGAAAATGACCTAATTGATCATCCAATGACACAAACACACCTATTGGATGCACAAGATTGGTTAAAAACCCTAATTGGACAAGAATAAGTCTAGGGAGGACAAAAATGACCTAAATGTTAATCCAATGACACAACTCAACTTATTGGATGCACAAGATTTATTAAAAACCCTAATTGGACAAGAATAAGCCTAGGGAGGACGAAAATGACCTAATTGATCATCCAATGTCACATACACACCTATTAGATGCACAAGATTGGTTAAAAACCCTAATTGGACAAGAATAAGCCTAGGGAGGACGAAAATGACCTAATTGATCATCCAATGACACAAACACACCTATTGGATGCACAAGATTGGTTAAAAACCCTAATTGGACAAGAATATGCCTAGGGAGGACGAAAATGACCTAAATATTAATTCAATGACACAAACAAACTTATCGGATGCACAAGATTGGTTAAAAACCCTAATTGGACAAGAATAAGCCTAGGAAGGACGAAAATGACCTAATTGATCATCCAATGATACAAACACACCTATTGGATGCACAAGATTGGTTAAAAACCCTAATTGGACAAGAATAAGCCTAGGGAGGACGAAAATGACCTAATTGATCATCCAATGACACAAACACACCTATTGGATGCACAAGATTGGTTAAAAACCCTAATTGAACAAGAATATGCCTAGGGAGGACGAAAATGACCTAATTGATCATCCAATGACACAAACGAACTTATTGGATGCACAAGATGAGTTAAAAACCCTAATTGGACAAGAATAAGCCTAGGGAGGACGAAAATAACCTAATTGATCATCCAATGACACAAACACACCTATTGGATGCACAAGATTGGTCTAAAACTCTAATTGGACAAGAATATGCTTAGGGAGGACGAAAATGATCTAAATGTTAATCCAATGACACAAATGAACTTATTGGATGCACAAGATTGGTTAAAAACCCTAATTGGACAAGAATAAGCCTAGGGAGGACGAAAATGACCTAAATGTTAATCCAATGACACAACACAACTTATTGGATGCACAAGATTGGTTAAAAACCCTAATTGGGCAAGAATAAGCCTAGGGAGGACGAAAATGACCTAATTGATCATCCAATGACACAAACACACCTATTGGATGCACAAGATAGGTTAAAAACCCTAATTGGACAAGAATAAGCATTGGGAGGACGAAAATGACCTAAATGTTAATCCAATGACACAACTCAACTTATTGGATGCAAAAGATTGGTTAAAAACCCTAATTGGACAAGAATATGCCTAGGGAGGACGAAAATGACCTAATTGATCATCCAATGACACAAACACACCTACTGGATGCACAAGATTGGTTAAAAACCCTAATTGGACAAGAATAAGCCTAGGGAGGACGAAAATGACCTAATTGATCATCCAATGACAAAAACACACCAATTGGATGCACAAGATTCGTTAAAAAACCTAATTGGACAAGAATATGCCTAGGGAGGACGAAAATGACCTAATTGATCTTCCAATGACACAAACACACCTATTGGATGCACAGGATTGGTTAAAAACCCTAATTGGACAAGAATATGCCTAGGGAGGACGAAAATGACCTAAATGTTAATCCAATGACACAACTCAACTTATTGGATGCACAAGATTGGTTAAAAACCCTAATTTGACAAGAATATGCCTAGGGTGGACGAAAATGACCTAATTGATCATCCAATGACACAAACACACCTATTGGATGCACAAGATTGGTTAAAAACCCTAATTGGACAAGAATAAGCCTAGGGACGACGAAAATGACCTAAATGTTAATCCAATGACACAACTCAACTTATTGGATGCACAAGATTGGTTAAAAACCCTAATTGGACAAGAATATGCCTAGGGAGGACGAAAATGACCTAAATGTTAATCCAATGACACAAATGAACTTATTGGATGCACAAGATTGGTTAAAAACCTTAATTGGACAAGAATAAGCCTAGGGAAGACGAAAATGACCTAATTGATCATCCAATGACACAAACACACCTATTGGATGCACAAGATTGGTTAAAAACCCTAATTGGACAAGAATATGCCTAGGGAGGACGAAAATGACCTAATTGATCATCCAATGACACAAACACACCTATTGGATGCACAAGATTGGTTAAAAACCCTAATTGGACAAGAATATGCCTAGGGAGGACGAAAATGACCTAAATATTAATTCAATGACACAAACAAACTTATCGGATGCACAAGATTGGTTAAAAACCCTAATTGGACAAGAATAAGCCTAGGGAGGACGAAAATGACTTAATTGATTCTCCAATGACACAAACACACCTATTAGACGCACAAGATTGGTTAAAAACCCTAATTGTTCAAGAATAAGCCTAGGGAGGACGAAAATGACCTAAATGTTAATCCAATGACACAACTCAACTTATTGGATGCACAAGATTGGTTAAAAACCCTAATTGTACAAGAATAAGCCTAGGGAGGACGAAAATGACCTAATTGATCATCCAATGACACAAACACACCTATTGGATGCACAAGATTGGTTAAAAACCCTAATTGTACAAGAATAAGCCTAGGGAGGACGAAAATGACCTAAATGTTAATCTAATGACACAACTCAACTTATTGGATGCACATGATTGGTTAAAAACCCTAATTGGACAAGAATATGCCTAGGGAGGACGAAAATGACCTAATTGATCATCCAATGACACAAACACACCTATTGGATGCACAAGATTGGTTAAAAACCCTAATTGGACAAGAATAAGCCTAGGGAGGACGAAAATGACCTAATTGATCATCCAATGACACAAACACACCTATTGGATGCACAAGATTGGTTAAAAACCCTAATTGGACAAGAATAAGCCTAGGGAGGACGAAAATGACCTATATGTTAATCCAATGACACAACTCAACTTATTGGATGCACAAGATTGGTTAATAACCCTAATTGGACAAGAATATGCCTAGGGAGGAAGAAAATGACCTAAATATTAATTTAATGACACAAACAAAGTTATTGGATGCACAAGATTGGTTAAAAACCCTAATTGTACAAGAATAAGCCTAGGGAGGACGTAAATGACCTAATTGATCATCCAATGACACAAACACACCTATTGGATACACAAGATTGGTTAAAAACCCTAATTGGACAAAAATATGCCTAGGGAGGACGAAAATGACCTAAATATTAATTCAATGACACAAACAAAGTTATTGGATGCACAAGATTGGTTAAAAACCCTAATTGGACAAGAATAAGCCTAGGGAGGACGTAAATGACCTAATTGATCATCCAATGACACAAACACACCTATTGGTTGCACAAGATTGGTTAAAAACCCTAATTGGACATGAATATGCCTAGGGAGGACGAAAATGACCTAAATATTAATTCAATGACACAAACAAACTTATCGGATGCACAAGATTGGTTAAAAACCCTAATTGGACAAGAATAAGCCTAGAGAGGACGAAAATGACCTAATTTATCATCCAATGACACAAACACACCTATTGGATGCACAAGATTGGTTAAAAACCCTAATTGGACAAGAATAAGCCTAGGGAGGACGAAAATGACCTAATTGATCATCCAATGACACAAACACACCTATTGGATGCACAAGATTGGTTAAAAACCCTAATTGAACAAGAATAAGCCTAGGGAGGACGAAAAATGACCTAATTGATCATCCATTGCCACAAACACACCTATTGGATGCACAAGATTGGTTAAAAACCCTAATTGGACAAGAATATGCCTAGGGAGGACGAAAATGACCTAATTGGTCATCCAATGACACAAACACACCTATTGGATGCAAAAGATTGGTTAAAAACCCTAATTGGACAAGAATAAGCCTAGGGAGGACGAAAATAACCTAATTGATCATCCAATGACACAAACACACCTATTGGATGCACAAGATTTGTTAAAAACCCTAATTGGACAAGAATATGCCTAGGGAAGACGAAAATGACCTAAATATTAATTCAATGACACAAACAAACTTATCGGATGCACAAGATTGGTTAAAAACCCTAATTGGACAAGAATAAGCCTAGGGAGGACGAAAATGACCTAATTGATCATCCAATGACACAAACACACCTATTGGATGCACAAGATTGGTTTAAAACCCTAGTTGGACAAGAATATGCCTAGTAAGGACGAAAATGACCTAATTGATCATCCAATGACACAAATGAACTTATTGGATGCACAAGATTGGTTAAAAACCCTAATTGGACAAGAATAAGCCTAGGGAGGACGAAAATGACCTAATTGATCATCCAATGACACAAACACACCTATTGGATGCACAAGATTGGTTAAAAACCCTAATTGGACAAGAATAAGCCTAGGGAGGACGAAAATGACCTAATTGATCATCCAATGACACAAACACACCTATTGGATGCACAAGATTTGTTTAAAACCCTAGTTGGACAAGATTATGCCTAGGAAGGACGAAAATGACCTAATTGATCATCCAATGACACAAATGAACTTATTGGATGCACAAGATTGGTTAAAAACCCTAATTGGACAAGAATAAGCCTAGGGAGGACGAAAATGACCTAATTGATCATCCAATGACACAAACACACCTATTGGATGCACAAGATTGGTTAAAAACCCTAATTGGACAAGAATAAGCCTAGGGAGGACGAAAATGACCTAATTGATCATCCAATGACACAAACACACCTATTGGATGCACAAGATTGGTTAAAAACCCTAATTGGACAAGAATATGCCTAGGGAGGACGAAAATAACCTAAATATTATATCAATGACACAAACAAAGTTATTGGATGCACAAGATTGATTAAAAACCCTAATTTGACGAGAATAAGTCTAGGTTGGACGAAAATGACCTAATTGATCATCCAATGACACAAACACACCTATTGGATGCACAAGATTGGTTAAAAACCCTAATTGGACAAGAATAAGCCTAGGGACGACGAAAACGACCTAATTGATCATCCAATGACACAAACACACCTATTGGATGCACAAGATTGGTTAAAAACCCTAATTGGACAAGAATAAGCCTAGGGAGGACGAAAATGACCTAATTGATCATCCAATGACACAAACACACCTATTGGATGCACAAGATTGGTTAAAAACCCTAATTGGACAAGAATATGCCTAGGGAGGACGAAAATGACCTAAATGTTAATCCAATGACACAAATGAACTTATTGGATTCACAAGATTGGTTAAAAACCCTAATTGGACAAGAATAAGCCTAGGGAGGACGAAAATGACCTAATTGATGATCCAATGACACAAACACAACTATTGGATGCACAAGATTGGTTAAAAACCCTAACTGGACAAGAATATGCCTAGGTAGGACGAAAATGACCTAATTGATCATCCAATGACACAAACACACCTATTGGATGCACAAGATTGGTTAAAAACCCTAATTGGACAAGAATATGCCTAGGGAGGACGAAAATGACCTAATTGATCATCCAATGACACAAACACACCTATTGGATGCACAAGATTGGTTAAAAACCCTAATTGGACAAGAATATGCCTAGGGAAGACGAATATGACCTAAATGTTAATCCAATAACACAAATGAACTTATTGGATGCACAAGATTGGTTAAAAACCCTAATTGGACAAGAATAAGCCTAGGGAGAACGAAAATGACCTGAATGTTAATCCAATGACACAACTCAACTTATTGGATGCACAAGATTGGTTAAAAACCCTAATTGGACAAGAATAAGCCTAGGGAGGACGAAAATAACCTAATTGATCATCCAATGACACAAACACACCTATTGGATACACAAGATTGGTTAAAAACCCTAATTGGACAAGAATAAGCCTAGGGAGGACGAAAATGACCTAATTGATCATCCAATGACAAAAACACACCAATTGTATGCACAAGATTGGTTAAAAACCCTAATTGGACAAGAATATGCCTAGGGAGGACGAAAATGACCTAAATATTAATTCAATGACACAAACAAACTTATCGGATGCACAAGATTGTTTAAAAACCCTAATTGGACAAGAATAAGCCTAGGGAGGACGAAAATGACCTAATTGATCATCCAATGACAAAAACACACCAATTGGATGCACAAGATTCGTTAAAAAACCTAATTGGACAAGAATATGCCTAGGGAGGACGAAAATGACCTAATTGATCTTCCAATGACACAAACACACCTATTGGATGCACAGGATTGGTTAAAAACCCTAATTGGACAAGAATATGCCTAGGGAGGACGAAAATGACCTAAATGTTAATCCAATGACACAACTCAACTTATTGGATGCACAAGATTGGTTAAAAACCCTAATTTGACAAGAATATGCCTAGGGAGGACGAAAATGACCTAATTAATCATCCAATGACACAAATGAACTTATTGGATGCACAAGATTAGTTACAAACCCTAATTGGACAAGAATAAGCATAGGGAGGACGAAAATGACCTAATTGATAATCCAATGACACAAATGAACTTATTGGATGCACAAGATTAGTTAAAAACCCTAATTGGACAAGAATAAGCCTAGGGAGGATGAAAATAACCTAATTGATCATCCAATGACACAACACACCTATTGGATGCACAAGATTGGTCTAAAACTCTAATTGGACAAGAATATACCTAGGGAGGACGGAAATGACCTAAATGTTAATCCAATGACACAAATGAACTTATTGGATGCACAAGATTGGTTAAAAACCCTAATTGGACAAGAATAAGCCTAGGGAGGACGAAAATGACCTAAATGTTAATCCCATGACACAACTCAACTTATTGGATGCACAAGATTGGTTAAAAACCCTAATTGGGCAAGAATAAGCCTAGGGAGGACGAAAATGACCTAATTGATCATCCAATGACACAAACACACCTATTGGATGCACAAGATTGGTTAAAAACCCTAATTGGACAAGAATAAGCCTAGGGAGGACGAAAATGACCTAAATGTTAATCCAATGACACAACTCAACTTATTGGATACAAAAGTTTGGTTAAAAACCCTAATTGGACAAGAATATGCCTAGGGAGGACGAAAATTACCTAATTGATCATCCAATGACACAAACACACCTATTGGATGCACAAGATTGGTTAAAAACCCAAATTGGACAAGAATATGCCTAGGGAGGACGAAAATGACCTAAATATTAATTCAATGACACAAACAAACTTATCGGATGCACAAGATTGGTTAAAAACCCTAATTGGACAAGAATAAGCCTAGGGAGGACGAAAATGACCTAATTGATCATCCAATGACACAAACACACCTATTGGATGCACAAGATTGGTTAAAAACCCTAATTGGACAAGAATAAGCCTAGGGAGGACGAAAATGACCTAATTGATCATCCAATGACACAAACACACCTATTGGATGCACAAGATTGGTTAAAAACCCTAATTGGACAAGAATATGCCTAGGGAGGTCGAAAATGACCTAAATATTAATTCAATGACACAAACAAAGTTATTGGATGCACAAGATTGGTTAAAAAAACCCTAATTGGACAAGAATAAGCCTAGGGAGGACGTAAATGACCTAATTGATCATCCAATGACACAAACACACCTATTGGATGCACAAGATTGGTTAAAAACCCTAATTGGACAAGAATATGCCCAGGGAGGACGAAAATGACCTAAATATTAATTCAATGACACAAACAAAGTTATTGGATGCACAAGATTGGTTAAAAACCCTAATTGGACAAGAATATGCCTAGGGAGGACGAAAATGACCTAATTGATCATCCAATGACACAAACACACCTATTGGATGCACAAGATTGGTTAAAAACCCTAATTGGACAAGAATATGCTTAGGGGGGACGAAAATGAGCTAAATATTAATTCAATGACACAAACAAACTTATTGGATGCACAAGATTGGTTAAAAACCCTAATTGGACAAGAATAAGCCTAGGGAGGACGAAAATGACCTAATTGATCATCCAATGACACAAACACACCTATTGGATGCACAAGATTGGTTAAAAACCCTAATTGGACAAGAATAAGCCTAGGGAGGACGAAAATGACCTAATTGATCATCCATTGACACAAACACACCTATTGAATGCACAAGATTGGTTAAAAACCCTAATTGGACAAGAATAAGCCTAGGGAGGACGAAAATGACCTAATTGATCATCCAATGACACAAACACACCTATTGGATGCACAAGATTGGTTAAAAACCCTAATTGGACAAGAATAAGCCTAGGGAGGACGAAAATGACCTAATTGATCATCCAATGACACAAACACACCTATTGGATGCACAAGATTGGTTAAAAACCCTAATTGGACAAGAATAAGCCTAGGGAGGACGAAAATGACCTAATTGATCATCCAATGACACAAACACATCTATTGGAAGCACAAGATTGGTTAGAAACCCTAGTTGGACAAGAATATGCCTAGGGAGGACGAAAATGACCTAATTGATCATCCAATGACACAAATGAACTTATTGGATGCACAAGATTGCTTAAAAACCCTAATTGGACAAAAATAAGCATAGAAAGGACGAAAATGACCTAATTGATCATCCAATGACACAAACACACCTATTGGATGCACAAGATTGGTTAAAAACCCTAATTGGACAAGAATAAGCCTAGGGAGGACGAAAATGACCTAATTGATCATCCAATGACACAAACACACCTATTGGATGCACAAGATTGGTTAAAAACCCTAATTGGACAAGAATAAGCCTAGGGAGGACGAAAATGACCTAATTGATCATCCAATGACACAAACACACCTATTGGATGCACAAGATTGGTTAAAAACCCTAATTGGACAAGAATATGCCTAGGGAGGAAGAAAATGACCTAATTGATCATCCAATAACACAAACACACCTATTGGATGCACAAGATCGGTTAAAAACCCTAATTGGACAAGAATAAGCCTAAGGAGGACGAAAATAACCTAATTGATCATCCAATGACACAACTCAACTTATTGGATGCACAAGACTAGTTAAAAACCCTAATTGGACAAAAATAAGCCTATGGAGGACGAAAATGACCTAATTGATCATCCAATGACACAAATGAACTTATTGGATGCACAAGATTGGTTAAAAACCCTAATTGGACAAGAATAAGCCTAGGGAGGACGAAAATGACCTAAATGTTAATCCAATGACACAACTCAACTTATTGGATGCACAAGACTGGTTAAAAACCCTAATTGGACAAGAATATGCCTAGGGAGGACGAAAATGACCTAATTGATCATCCAATGACACAAACACACCTATTGGATGCACAAGATTGGTTAAAAACCCTAATTGGGCAAGTATAAGCCTAGGGAGGACGAAAATGACCTAACTGATCATCCAATGACACAAACTCACCTATTAGATGCACAAGATTGGTTAAAAACCCTAATTGGACAAGAATAAGCCTAGGGAGGACGAAAATGACCTAATTGATCATCCAATGACACAAACACACCTATTGGATGCACAAGATTGGTTAAAAACCCTAATTGGACAAGAATAAGCCTAGGGAGAACGAAAATGATCAAAATGTTAATCCAATGACACAACTCAACTTATTGGATGCACAAGATTGGTTAAAAACCCTAATTGGACAAGAATAAGCCTAGGGAGGACGAAAATGACCTAATTGATCATCCAATGACACAAACACACCTATTGGATGCACAAGATTGGTTAAAAACCCTAATTGGACAAGAATATGCCTAGGGAGGACGAAAATGACCTAATTGATCATCGAATGAAACAAATGAACTTATTGGATGCACAAGATTAGTTAAAAACCCTAATTGGACAAGAGTAAGCCTAGGGAGGACGAAAATAACCTAACTGATCATCCAATGACACAAACACACCTATTGGATGCACAAGATTGGTTAAAAACCCTAATTGGACAAGAATAAGCCTAGGGAGGACGAAAATGACCTAATTGATCATCCAATGACACAAACACACCTATTGGATGCACAAGATTGGTTAAAAACCCTAATTGGACAAGAATAAGCCTAGGGAGGACGAAAATGACCTAATTGATCATCCAATGACACAAACACACCTATTGGATGCACAAGATTGGTTAAAACCCCTAATTGGACAAGAATAAGTCTAGGGAGGATGAAAATGACCTAATTGATCGTCCAATGACACAAACACACCTATTGGATGCACAAGATTGGTTAAAAACCCTAATTGGACAAGAATAAGCCTAGGGAGGACGAAAATGACCTAACTGATCATCCAATGACACAAACACACCTATTGGATGCACAAGATTGGTTAAAAACCCTAATTTGACAAAAATATGCCTAGGGAGGACGAAAATGAGCTAATTGATCTTCCACTGACACAAATGAACTTATTGGATGCACAAGATTGGTTAAAAACCCTAATTGGACAAGAATAAGCCTAGGGAGGACGAAAATGACCTAAATGTTAATCCAATGACACAACTCAACTTATTGGATGCACAAGATTGGTTAAAAACCCTAATTGGACAAGAATAAGCCTATAGAGAACGAAAATGACCAAATTGATCATCCAATGACACAAACACACCTATTGGATGCACAAGATTGGTTAAAAACCCTAATTGGACAAGAATAAGCCTAGGGAGGACGAAAATGACCTAAATGTTAATCCAATGACACAACTCAACTTATTGGATGCACAAGATTGGTTAAAAACCCTAATTGGACAAGAATAAGCCTAGGGAGGACGAAAATGACCTAATTGATCATCCAATGACACAAACACACCTATTGGATGCACAAGATTGGTTAAAAACCCTAATTGGACAAGAATATGCCTAGGGAGGACGAAAATGACCTAATTGATCATCCAATGACACAGACACACCTATTGGATGCACAAGATTGGTTAAAAACCCTAATTTGACAAGAATATGCCTAGGGATGACGAAAATGACCTAAATATTAATTCAAGGACACAAACAAAGTTATTGGATGCACAAGATTGGTTAAAAACCCTAATTGGACAAGAATAAGCCTAGGGAGGACGAAAATGACCTAAATGTTAATCCAATGACACAACTCAACTTATTGGATGCACAAGATTGGTTAAAAACCCTAATTGGACAAGAATAAGCCTAGGGAGGACGAAAATGACCTAATTGATCATCAAATGACACAAACACACCAATTGGATGCACAAGATTGGTTAAAAACCCTAATTGGACAAGAATAAGCCTAGGGAGGACGAAAATGACCTAATTGATCATCCAATGACACAAACACACCTATTGGATGCACAAGATTGGTTAAAAACCCTAATTGGACAAGAATAAGCCTAGGGAGGACGAAAATGACCTAATTGATCATCCATTGCCACAAACACACCTATGGGATGCACAAGATTGGTTAAAAACCCTAATTGGACAAGAATATGCCTTGGGAGGACGAAAATGACCTAATTGGTCATCCAATGACACAAACACACCTATTGGATGCAAAAGATTGGTTAAAAACCCTAATTGGACAAGAATAAGCCTAGGGAGGACGAAAATGACCTAATTGATCATCCAATGACACAAACACACCTATTGGATGCACAAGATTGGTTAAAAACCCTAATTGGACAAGAATAAGCCTAGGGAGGACGAAAATGACCTAATTGATCATCCAATGACACAAACACACCTATTGGATGCACAAGATTGGTTAAAAACCCTAATTGGACAAGAATATGCCTAGGGAGGACGAAAATGACCCAAATATTAATTCAATGACACAAACAAAGTTATTGGATGCACAAGATTGGTTAAAAACCCTAATTGGACAAGAATAAGCCTAGGGAGGACGAAAATGACCTAATTGATCATCCAATGACACAAACACACCTATTGGATGCACAAGATTGGTTAAAAACCCTAATTGGAAAAGAATAAGCCTAGAGAGAACGAAAATGACCTAAATGTTAATCCAACGACACAACTCAACTTATTGGATGCACAAGATTGGTTAAAACCCCTAATTGGACAAGAATAAGCCTAGGGAGGACGAAAATGACCTAATTGATCATCCAATGACACAAACACACCTATTGGATGCACAAGATTGGTTAAAAACCCTAATTGGACAAGAATATGCCTACGGAGGACGAAAATGACATAATTGATCATCCAATGACACAAATGAACTTATTGGATGCACAAGATTAGTTAAAAACCCTAATTGGACAAGAATAAGCCTAGGGAGGACGAAAATAATCAAACTGATCATCCAATGACACAAACACACCTATTGGATGCGCAAGATTGGTTAAAAACCCTAATTGGACAAGAATATGCCTAGGGAGGACAAAAATGACCAAAATGTTAATCCAATGACACAAATGAACTTATTGGATTCACAAGGTTGGTTAAAAACCCTAATTGGACAAGAAAAAGCCTAGGGAGAACGAAAATGATCAAAATGTTAATCCAATGACACAACTCAACTTATTGGATGCACAAGATTGGTTAAAACCCCTAATTGGACAAGAATAAGCCTAGGGAGGACGAAAATGACCTAATTGATCATCCAATGACACAAACACACCTATTGGATGCACAAGATTGGTTAAAAACCCTAATTGGACAAGAATATGCCTAGGGAGGACGTAAATGACCTAATTGATCATCCAATGACACAAACACACCAATTGGATGCACAAGATTCGTTAAAAACCCTAATTGGACAAGAATATGCCTAGGGAGGACGAAATGACCTAATTGATCATCCAATGACACAAACACACCTATTGGATGCACAAGATTGGTTAAAAACCCTAATTGGACAAGAATATGCCGAGGGAGGACGAAAATACCCTAATTGATCATCCAATGACACAAACACACCTATTGGATGCACAAGATTGGTTAAAAACCCTAATTGCATAAGAATATGCCTAGGGAGGACGAAAATGACCTAAATGTTAATCAAATGACACAACTCAACTTATTGGATGCACAAGATTGGTTTAAAACCCTAATTGGACAAGAATAATCCTAGGGAGGACGAAAATGACCTAATTGATCATCCAATGACACAAACACACCAATTGGATGCAGAAGATTCGTTAAAAACCCTAATTGGACAAGAATAAGCCTAGGGTGGACGAAAATGACCTAATTGATCATCCAATGACACAAACACACCAATTGGATGCACAAGATTCGTTAAAAACCCTAATTGGACAAGAATATGCCTAGGGAGGACGAAAATGACCTAATTGATCATCCAATGACACAAACCCACCAATTGGATGCACAAGATTGGTTAAAAACCCTAATTGGACAAGAATATGCCTAGGGAGGACGAAAATGACCTAATTGATCATCCAATGACACAAACACACCTATTGGATGCACAAGATTGGTTAAAAACCCTAATTGGACAAGAATATGCCTAGGGGGGACGAAAATGAGCTAAATATTAATTCAATGACACAAACAAACTTATTGGATGCACAAGATTGGTTAAAAACCCTAATTGGACAAGAATAAGCCTAGGGAGGACGAAAATGACCTAATTGATTATCCAATGACTCAAACACACCTATTGGATGCACAAGATTGGTTAAAAACCCTAATTGGACAAGAATAAGCCTAGGGAGGACGAAAATGACCTAATTGATCATCCAATGACACAAACACACCTATTGGATGCACAAGATTGGTTAAAAACCCTAATTGGACAAGAATAAGCCTAGGGAGGACGAAAATGACGTAATTGATCATCCAATGACACAAACACACATATTGGACGCACAAGATTGGTTAAAAACCCTAATTGGACAAGAATAAGCCTAGGGAGGACGAAAATGACCTAATTGATCATCCAATGACACAAACACACCTATTGGATGCACAAGATTGGTTAAAAACCCTAATTGGACAAGAATATGCCTAGGGAGGACGAAAATGACCTAATTGATCATCCAATGACACAAACACATCTATTGGAAGCACAAGATTGGTTAAAAACCCTAATTGGACAAGAATATGCAAAGGGAGGACGACAATGACCTAATTGATCATCCAATGACACAAACACAACTATTGGATCCACAAGATTGGTTAAAAACTCTAATTGGACAAGAATATACCTAGGCAGGACGAAAATGACTTAATTGATCATCCAATGACACAAACACATCTATTGGATGCACAAGATCGGTTAAAAACCCTAATTGGACAAGAATAAGCCTAGGGAGGACGAAAATGACCTAATTGATCATCCAATGACACAAACACACCTATTGGATGCACAAGATTGGTTAAAAACCCTAATTGGACAAGAATATGCCTAGGGAAGACGAAAATGACCTAAATATTAATTCAATGACACAAACAAACTTATCGGATGCACAAGATTGGTAAAAAAACCCTAATTGGACAAGAATAAGCCTAGGGAGGACGAAAATGACCTAATTGATCATCCAATGACACAAACACACCTATTGGATGCACAAGATTGGTTAAAAACCCTAATTGGACAAGAATATGCCTAGGGAGGACGAAAATGACCTAATTGATCATCCAATGAAACAAATGAACTTATTGGATGCACAAGATTAGTTAAAAACCTTAATTGGACAAGAGTAAGCCTAGGGAGGACGAAAATAACCTAACTGATCATCCAATGACACAAACACACCTATTGGATGCACAAGATTGGTCTAAAACTCTAATTGGACAAGAATATGCCTAGGGAGGACGAAAATGACCTAAATGTTAATCCAATGACACAAATGAACTTATTGGATGCACAAGATTGGTTAAAAACCCTAATTGGACAAGAATAAGCCTAGGGAGGACGAAAATGACCTAAATGTTAATCCAATGACACAACTCAACTTATTGGATGCACAAGATTGGTTAAAAACTGTAATTGGACAAGAATAAGCCTAGGGAGGACGAAAATGACCTAATTGATCATCCAATGACACAAACACACCTATTGGATGCACAAGATTGGTTAAAAATCCTAATTGGACAAGAATATGCCTAGGGAGGACGAAAATGACCTAATTGATCATCCAATGACACAAACACACCTATTGGATGCACAAGATTGGTTAAAAACAATAATTGGACAAGAATAAGCCTAGGGAGGACGAAAATGACCTAATTGATCATCCAATGACACAAACCCACCTATTGGAAGCACAAGATTGGTTAAAAACCCTAATTGGACAAGAATATGCTTAGGGAGGACGAAAATGACCTAAATATTAATTCAATGACACAAACAAACTTATTGGATGCACAAGATTGGTTAAAAACCCTAATTGGACAAGAATAAGCCTAGGGAGGACGAAAATGACCTAATTGATCATCCAATGACACAAACACACCTATTGGATGCACAAGATTGGTTAAAAACCCTAATTGGACAAGAATATGCCTAGGGAGGAAGAAAATGACCTAAATATTAATTCAATGACACAAACAAACTTATTGGATGCACAAGATTGGTTAAAAACCCAAATTGGACAAGAATAAGCCTAGGGAGGATGAAAATGACCTAATTGATCATCCAATGACACAAACACACCTATTGGATGCACAAGATTGGTTAAAAACCCTAATTGGACAAGAAAATGCATAGGGAGGACGAAAATGACCTTATTGATCATCCAATGACACAAACACACCTATTGGATGCACAAGATTAGTTAAAAACCCTAATTGGACAAGAATATGCCTAGGGAGGACGAAAATGACCTAATTAATCATCCAATGACACAAACACACCTATTGGATGCACAAGATTGGTTAAAAACCCTAATTGGACAAGAATAAGCCTAAGGAGGACGAAAATGACCTAATTGATCATCCAATGACACAAACACACCTATTGGATGCACAAGATTAATTAAAAACCCTAATTGGACAAGAATAAGCCTAGGGAGGACGAAAATGACCTAATTGATCATCCAATGACACAAACACACCTATTGGATGCACAAGATTGGTTAAAAACCCTAATTGGACAAGAATAAGCCTAGGGAGGACGTAAAGGACCTAATTGATCATCCAATGACACAAACACACCTATTGGATGCACAAGATTGGTTAAAAACCCTAATTGGACAAGAATATGCCTAGGGAGGACGAAAATGACCTAATTGATCATCCAATGACACAAACACACCTATTGGATGCACAAGATTGGTTAAAAACCCTAATTGGACAAGAATATGCCTAGGGAGGACGAAAATGACCTAATTGATCATCCAATGACACAAATGAACTTATCGGATGCACACGATTAGTTAAAAACCCTAATTGGACAAGAATATGCATAGGGAGGAAGAAAATAACCTAATTGATCATCCAATGACACAAACACACCTATTGGATGCACAAGATTGGTTAAAAACCCTAATTGGACAAGAATATGCCTAGGGAGGACGAAAATGACCTAATTGATCATCCAATGACACAAACACACCTATTGGATGCACAAGATTGGTTAAAAACCCTAATTGGACAAGAATATGCCTAGGGAGGACGAAAATGACCTAAATATTAATTCAATGACACAAACAAACTTATTGGATGCACAAGATTGGTTAAAAACCCTAATTGGATAATAATATGCCTAGGGAGGACGAAAATGACCTAATTGATCATCCAATGACACTAATGAACTTATTGGATGCACAAGATTGGTTAAAAACCCTAATTGGACAAGAATAAGCCTAGGGAGGACGAAAATGACCTAATTGATCATCCAATGACACAAACACACCTATTGGATGCACAAGATTGGTTAAAAACCCTAATTGGACAAGAATATGCCTAGGGAGGACGAAAATGACCTAATTGATCATCCAATGACACAAACACACCTATTGGATGCACAAGATTGGTTAAAAACCCTAATTGGACAAGAATATGCCTAGGGAGGACGAAAATGACCTAAATATTAATTCAATTACACAAACAAAGTTATTGGATGCACAAGATTGGTTAAAAACCCTAATTTGACAAGAATAGGCCTAGGGAGGACGTAAATGACCTAATTGATCATCCAATGACACAAACACACCTATTGGATGCACAAGATTGGTTAAAAACCCTAATTGGACAAGAATATGCCTAGGGAGGACGAAAATGACCTAATTGATCATCCAATGACACAAACACACCTATTGGATGCACAAGATTGGTTAAAAACCCTAATTGGACAAGAATATGCCTAGGGAGGACGAAAGTCACCTAAATATTAATTCAATGACACAAACAAACTTATTGGATGCACAAGATTGGTTAAAAACCCTAGTTGGACAAGAATAAGCATAGGGAGGACGAAAATGACCTAATTGATCATCCAATGACACAACCACACCTATAGGATGCACAAGATTGGTTAAAAACCCTAATTGGACAAGAATAAGCCTAGGGAGGACGAAAATGACCTAATTGATCATCCAATGACACAAACACACCTATTGGATGCACAAGATTGGTTAAAAACCCTAATTGGACAAGAATATGCCTAGGGAGGACGAAAATGACCTAATTGATCATCCAATGACACAAACACACCTATTGGATGCACAAGATTGGTTAAAAACCCTAATTGGACAAGAATATGCCTAGGGAGGACAAAAATGACCTAAATATTAATTCAATGACACAAATAAACTTATCGGATGCACAAGATTGGTTAAAAACCCTAATTGGACAAGAATAAGCCTAGGGAGGACGAAAATGACCTAATTGATCATCCAATGACACAAACACACCTATTGGATGCACAAGATTGGTTAAAAACCCTAATTGGACAAGAATATGCCTAGGGAGGACGAAAATGACCTAATTGATCATCCAATGACACAAATGAACTTATTGGATGCACAAGATTAGTTAAAAACCCTAATTGGACAAGAATAAGCTTTGGGAGGACGAAAATTACCTAATTGATCATCCAATGACACAAACACACCTATTGGATGCACAAGATTGGTCTAAAACTCTAAATGAGCAAGAATATGCCTAGGGAGGACGAAAATGACCAAAATGTTAATCCAATGACACAAATGAACGTATTGGATGCACAAGATTGGTTAAAAACCCTAATTGGACAAGAATAAGCCTAGGGAGGACGAAAATGACCTAATTGATCATCCAATGACACAAACACACCTATTGGATGCACAAGATTGGTTAAAAACCCTAATTGGACAAGAATATGCCTAGGGAGGACGAAAATGACCTAATTGATCATCCAATGACACAACTCAACCTATTGGATGCACAAGATTGGTTAAAAACCCTAATTGGACAAGAATAAGCCTAGGGAGGACGAAAATGACCTAATTGATCATCCAATGACACAAACACACCTATTGGATGCACAAGATTGGTTAAAAACCCTAATTGGACAAGAATATGCCTAGAGAGGACGAAAATGACCTAATTGATCATCCAATGACACAAACACACCTATTGGATGCACAAGATCGGCTAAAAACCCTAATTGAACAAGAATAAGCCTAGGGAGGACGAAAATGACCTAATTGATCATCCAATGACACAAACAAACCTATTGGATGCACAAGATTGGTTAAAAACCCTAATTGGACAAGAATATGCCTAGGGAGGACGAAAATGACCTAAATGTTAATCCAATAACACAAATGAACGTATTGGATGCACAAGATTGGTTAAAAACCCTAATTGGACAAGAATATGCCTAGGTAGGACGAAAATGACCTAATTGATCATCCAATGACACAAAAACACCTATTGGATGCACAAGATTGGTTAAAAACCCTAATTGGACAAGAATATGCCTAGGGAGGACGAAAATGACATAATTGATCATCCAATGACACAAACACACCTATTGGATGCACAAGATTGGTTAAAAACCCTAATTGGACAAGAATAAGCGTAGGGAGAACGAAAATGACCTAAATGTTAAACCAATGACACAACTCAACTTATTGGATGCACAAGATTGGTTAAAAACCCTAATTGGACAAGAATAAGCCTAGGGAGGACGAAAATGACCTAATTGATCATCCAATGACACAAACACACCTATTGGATGCACAAGATTGGTTAAAAACCCTAATTGGACAAGAATATGCCTAGGGAGGACGAAAATGACCTAAATGTTAATCCAATGACACAAATGAACTTATTGGATGCACAAGATTGGTTAAAAACACTTATTGGACAAGAATAAGCCTAGGGAGGATCAAAGTGACCTAATTGATCATCCAATGACACAAACACACCTATTGGATGCACAAGATTGGTTAAAAACCCTAATTGGACAAGAATAAACCTAGGGAGGACGAAAATGACCTAATTGATCATCCAATGACACAAACACACCTATTGGATGCACAAGATTGGTTAAAAACCCTAGTTGGACAAGAATATGCCTAGGGAGGATGAAAATGACCTAATTGATCATCCAATGACACAAACGCACCTATTGGATGCACAAGATTAGTTAAAAACCCTAATTGGACAAGAATATGCCTAGGGAGGACGAAAATGACCTAATTGATCATCCAATGACACAAACACACCTATTGGATGCACAAGATTGGTCTAAAACTCTAATTGGACAAGAATATGCCTAGCGAGGACGAAAATGACCTAATTGATCATACAATGACACAAACACACCTATTGGATGCACAAGATTGGTTAAAAACCCTAATTGGACAAGAATATGCCTAGGGAGGACGAAAATGACCTAATTGATCATCCAATGACACAAACACACCTATTGGATGCACAAGATTGGTTAAAAACCCTAATTGGACAAGAATATGCCTAGGGAGGACAAAAATGACCTAAATATTAATTTAATGACACAAACAAAGTTACTGGATGCACAAGATTGGTTAAAAACCCTAATTGGACAAGAATAAGCCTAGGGAGGACGAAAATGACCTAATTGATCATCCAATGACACAAACACACCTATTGGATGCACAAGATTGGTTAAAAACCCTAATTGGACAAGAACAAGCCTAGGGAGGACGAAAATGACCTAAATGTTAATCCAATGACACAAACACACCTATTGGATGCACAACATTGGTTAAAAACCCTAATTGGACTAGAATAAGCTTAGGGAGGACGAAAATGACCTAATTGATCATCCAATGTCACAAACACACCTATTGGAAGCACAAGATTGGTTAAAAACCCTAATTGGACAAGAATATGACTAGGAAGGACGAAAATGACCTAAATGTTAATCCAATGACAGAAATGAACTTATTGGATGCACAAGATTGGTTAAAAACCCTAATTGGACAAGAATAAGCCTAGGGAGGACGAAAATGACCTAATTGATCATCCAATGACACAAACACACCTATTGGATGCACAAGATTGGTTAAAAACCCTAATTGGACAAGAATATGCCTAGGGAGGAGGAAAATGACCTAAAAATTAATTCAATGACACAAACAAAGTTATTGGATGCACAAGATTGGTTAAAAACCCTAATTGGACAAGAATAAGCCTAGGGAGGACGAAAATGACCTAATTGATCATCCAATGACACAAACACACCTATTGGATGCACAAGATTGGTTAAAAACCCTAATTGGACAAGAATATGCCTAGGAAGGACGAAAATGACCTAAATGTTAATCAAATGACATAAATGAACTTATTGGATGCACAAGATTGGTTAAAAACCCTAATTGGACAAGAATATGCCTAGGGAGGAGGAAAATGACCTAAATATTAATTCAATGACACAAACAAAGTTATTGGATGCACAAGATTGGTTAAAAACCCTAATTGGACAAGAATAAGCTTAGGGAGGACGAAAATGACCTAATTGATCATCCAATGACAGAAACACACCTATTGGATGCACAAGATTGGTTAAAAACCCTAATTGGACAAGAATATGCCTAGGGAGGACGAAAATGACCTAAATATTAATTTAATGACACAAACAAAGTTATTGGATGCACAAGATTGGTTAAAAACCCTAATTGTACAAGAATAAGCCTAGGGAGGACGTAAATGACCTAATTGATCATCCAATGACACAAACACACCTATTGGATGCAAAAGATTGGTTAAAAACCCTAATTGGACAAGAATATGCCTAGGGAGGACGTAAATGACCTAAATATTAATTCAATGACACAAACAAAGTTATTGGATGCACAAGATTGGTTAAAAACCCTAATTGGACAAGAATAAGCCTAGGGAGGACGTAAATGACCTAATTGATCATCCAATGACACAAACACACCTATTGGATGCACAAGATTGATTAAAAACCCTAATTGGACAAGATTATGCCTAGGGAGGACGAAAATGACCTAATTGATTAAAAACCCTTATTGGACAAGAATAAGCCTAGGGAGAACGAAAATGACCTAATTGATCATCCAATGACACAAACACACCTATTAGATGCACAAGATTGGTTAGAAACCCTAATTGGACAAGAATATGCCTAGGGAGGACGAAAATGACCTAATTGATCATCCAATGACACAAACACACCTATTGGATGCACAAGATTGGTTAAAAACCCTAATTGGACAAGAATATGCCTAGGGAGGACG